>KE525423.1:820782-901775 GCA_000441895.2 Anopheles sinensis
TTTCCATACGTCCTTTCCTGGTTGATGAATTCATTTGGCAAACGGTCAAGGTGCAAATGATTGGCCAAGGTTATTGAGGCAAATTATTGACCAACTCAAGTTTCCCATCACAGAACATGTTTTTTCTAATATTCAGTATTAGAAAAGTAAAGATTCTCTAGGAAAAAGGAACGGAAACCAAGAAGAAATATGACGACATCAATGTTAGCGTCTCCTTGCGGAAAAACGGAAAGCTTAACTAATTTAAGCTGATCATTATTGTCCGCAACATACAAATGTTTATATTATTTATAACATATACAGCATGTTATAAGAAGGGTAAGCACACTTCTCTCTGTAAGTTTATTGGCAAAGGAAAGGAAACATCGTTCAATGGTGCACCGAACCGATAACCAACACTGCAAGTTCCGTGTGTGTGCTTTATGCTCCTCGATGCTTGCAGCAAAACTAGTTATGCTATGACGAACCGTTTCCCGGGGGTTTATAGCCCGAGCATAAACGCTTATACAACTGCACTGGCTTAGTGCTGGTAGGCCACTCAGGGCAAAGAAGCGATATAAATGTTTGCAATTGATCGTATGAAAGTTGGCAGTGGCTGTTATTGAGTTATTGGATCGGAAAAAAACCTCTGAAATTTAAAAAATATGAACGATAAAATTTTGAATAAAAACCTCACTTGATAAATATAAACAACAAACCAATATTTAAAAAGTAAACAAACCAGTTTAAAAGTAGTTGCAAAAAGTAGTGTTGCAAAAAAATCGTACATCTTATGGAGGTGCAAGATATTGCATTGTTTGACACATTTAGTTGGCATTGTACAAAAAGATCAAAAGTCCTGTTTTTGCAATCATGTTTTGCAAATCATATACATTAGCTTCAAAACATAGAAAAAGAAGATCATTAGTCCTTTTTACCTGCACAATTTTTATCTCAACAGCTCTTGCGTACCGTTGCACACACGGGAACACACACACCACCAGCGATCGGCACTTTTTCCATCTCCTTTGCTTTCACTTCATGTACCTCCGCACTTTCCCCCTTTCATACCCCTGTTTCATACACTGGTTTAGCACTTTTTTCCTCCACAAACTACCCTTATTTGCCTTAAGGGGTTCCTTCCCTTCGTTTCGTTTACTTTTCACACATCCATCCAACCGTACCGTGCACGTTCGGTTTGTTATTCACCCTTCTTTCGTTCTCTTTCCCTTCACTGGCACCACTTTTCTTTTCTTTTCCTTCCTTTCCTTCCAAGGCGCCTGACGTTGAGCCTTTACTTTTCTTCATTCGTTTTCAACTTCGGCTTTTCTTCTCCACGTCGTTGCAGCAGCACTCCGCTACCGGCAGCACTCCACTTTGCACTTCTATTGCTTGCATTACACTACTTTTACTTCTCCGATTTTAGGTTGGCGTTTGGACGGCTTACATTTGCCCCCCCTTTTCGCGTTTCGCGCAAATTGTGCCTCCATGGTGGAGAAAACGCTCCGAGACGCTTTCCAGCTCCCTCTTTCACACATACACACACACACACACACACGGTCAGACACCGCACGTCTTGACCACACACCTTGAGGAGGGAAAACTCGTTTTTCCTTCCCGCGCACGGCAGCGATCGTTAAACAAACGTAGAAAATTCGTATTTCGATGGTAATAACGCACACCACGGAACGGAGCAAGCGTAATCCGCGATTCCGCGAGGGGAATGAGAACGAGAAACGGCTAAGAAAAGGCTACTTTGATGGGTCTCTGCAAAGTATTTTTATCAACGAACGCAAAACGGGATAGGAAGAAAGATAGCAGAATAACGGTGTGCCGAAGATATTTCGAGGATCGTTTTACTTTTCTTCGAACCTGTTTCCCGTTTCATTCGCAGACACTTGTGGCAAAGCGCAAGATTTCGTGCTAAAATATAGAGTGAAGAATACAACAATCGGTAAAAAAGCGAAATGATGCTTCCGTGCTAAATGAGCTAAAAAAACTACTAATCCACCTACGTACAGCTCCAATTGCCAAACCGTTTTTAAATCTGAATCGCTCGCTTCAAGTACAATTTTCAAATACCGGCGCTCGGCTCTCAAGGGCTGACACACAAGTCGTTGGCTTCCTGATTTGGTGCAAATTAAATCTTTGGCTTTTCTTCCTGCTTCTCGCTTCTTCGGACGCCCACTCCCGATGGAAGGGGAGAAAGTAGACGGAAACGGTAAACACACTTGCGTCACTGACGCGACCACGAAACGAAGTCCTAACGCCCTGATGCAAGCGTACAGTTTTACCAACCATCAGCTGATCCTGTAGGAAAGCGCGTTTCCTGGAACTCCTTACAATAAAATGACCGTTCAACCGGCGCTACCAACGAAACAGACACTCCAAAACATAAATTACCTTGCGCGAGGGCGAATGGACGCTAAAAGAAACACAAGAAGTGTATGGACACTGCTGTTTCAGCCGAGCCCGACAACGAAGCACAACCACGCGCGATGAATGCTGATTTGCGACTGACTTTCAAACACGACCGCTTCAAAACAAACGGCGCGAGCTTAGCAGCAACACTTGGTGAAAAATTATTAGAACTAGGTCGTGTGATGTTTGTGTTGTGTAGGTAATTTTTCATTTAATTAATACTAATTAAAAGTGAAAAGTCTGCAATAGTTGAATATAATTCATGCGTAAAACGATTATTTATAACATTTTTCTGTTATATTCATATCACGCTGAGTGTACTGTTTGTGCTTTTTGAGAGAGCTTCGAGACTGGAAATTGAGATCGTTAAAGTTCGCTCGCTCTCTTGGTCAGAAAAAGCTCAAAACCGGAAAATTAAATACTTTTACGTTATTTTGGCAATCGTTTGAAAAACGATGAGTTTCTGTAATGTAAATATAGTTCAAACACTTTAGTATACAAATTTTATCTTTACTTTATTAAATTATTAGAATTAAGCCTATTTTATTATAATATCGGAGCGATTAACAGGTCTTTCAAAAGTAAAGTTGTTCATCGCACACTGTTGGAAACAGTCCTTAATCAAAGTGCCGGTGGAGTTCAACCTTTATTTCTCCAACAGGAACATCCGGTACAGTTGCTCATCGGTTGGGGATGTGAACTTAGGGACGAATTGCACTCTGACAATTTCCTTGTAACCTTCCTCAACCTTTGGCTCCTGGAACTTTGATCTGAAAAAGAATGGAAGGTTTTCGATACATTAGTATCAATCTAGAAAATAAGAAGCCGTTTTACTCACTTGTAGGTATTAAATACCATATCCGATATCGTAGAGTGGGACCGATCCGTCAGCTCTCGGAAGGCGTTATTGTGGCGTGCGTGCTTGTAGCTGACGTCCATCAGGAAACATCGCACCGGAACTTTGGCACGCAGGGCCACCTGCACATACCGCTTACGACTTTCCACGTCCGGGTTCATGTTATCGATGACCACACTTTTACCGCGCTGGATGGCGGCATCCATTGCGGTGACACACTTTTGCCACGAACCGAGCGTGTCCCGGTTGATAATCTCGTAGCCCTTCGGTGCCAGGTGCTGGTGGACGAAGTGGCTTTTACCGGAACCCGGGAAGCCAATCATTATGATCACTTCCTGCCCACCGCTTGTCAACTTCGCGCCAGGCGGGGAGAGAAGTGTCTGCTTCGACCCACCGTCGCAGAACTCTTTCGGATCAAACTCCGGCTTCACCCAGTTGGTGTCCGGGACGTTCTGAAAGTGTAGCTCGGGCGTCAGGAATGGGATGCCCACGTTCAACGCCAGCAAACGGTCCGCGCTGGAGTGATCCTTCTTTCGTTTGATGGGCTTTTTCACCTCGGGCCGACCGGCGGCATCCCCGACGTAGAAGCTGCGTACCTTGTCCACGGCTATGCCATCGTTCTTAGACTCGCACAATGTTTCCCACATGCCGGTGCGAGGCTTACGGTACTTGCCCGAGCCGGTGGAAATGAAAACCTGCATCGGAATGCTCAGTTTGCGCACCAGGGCTTCAATTTTTTGGCGAAAATCTTCAATCCGCACCTTACCATTGCCGATTCCGGCCTGGTTGGTGAAGATGACCAGCTTGAAGCCGGCCTTGTGCAGAGACTTTAGCTTTCCCGGCACCTCCGGAAAGGCGATCTGCCAATCGTCGATTGATTTGGGGAAAACGTTGCCGGATTTTGTTTTTATCAGGGTTCCATCCATATCGTAAGCTGCGATCTTTTCCGAAGACACCACGCCAGCGCTGGTGTAGACGTGCAGCATTTTACCGTCAATCGATTCCCAAACGCCCTGCGACGTTGGAGTTAAGGACACCTTCGGTTTGCGGTCGGTGCTCACCGTCGGAGTCGGGTCTGCCGTAGGTTTTGCACGCTTCACTGAAGCATTACCTTCGGTGTCGTCCTTGGGAGACACTTCATTCCGGGTTCTTTTACTACCGGAAGATTCCCTACTTTTGTGCCCGTTCGTGAGACTTGTATTGCTGTCTTTACGCATTTCCGGCTTTTTAGTTTCCGTTTCGTACTTCAACTCGAAGGTATACCGGTGCAACCCTGGCAAAAGTTCCATCACGTCGCCTGGTTTCGCCTCGTAACCGACGTTCCGTTCCATCTCTACACCGTTCAGTACGGAAGGGTTAAGGCCAAGAGTTTTCACCAGGACGTACTGGCCCTCAATGTTAGCTTTCAGACACACTGGAAGAAGAAAATTTTCATTAAACATTCACTCCTCGATCAAAGCACACTTTCCCTTTACCTTGGTTGCGCGAACAGTTGGCGTCCTGGATCAACGTTTCGGGGCTTCGGCCAACCATGGTTTGTTCCGTTTTGATGCGAATCGGTGGATGCTGGCCGGATACCGGCACTAGCAAGAATTCTTTGGGAGTTTTACTCATTCCGCCACTAAATAATGCCACTGCTAGCCGCCGAAAGCGAACTCCTAACCGGAGCAGAGATATCATGTAATAACAAGTGTAAACAAAAACATACGAATTTTGACAGCTGTCCTAGGCGCGCCATTTTTCTCGAGAAACAGCTGTTTCAAGCAGTGAGTACTCGAATTTAAGAAAATTTAAATTTCTACACTAAAGGTCCGTTAAAACGAAAACGTGGTTATTCAGTAAACAATACAAACAAATATCAATATATTTTAATACGGAATTTTAAAAAAACCCTCTTATAGCTCTCGGAAAAAAGTAAACCTCGACAACATTAATTATGAATAAAAATCAACGTTTTAGCAGACAAACGGTTATTGTTACTTGTTACTTTCATCTTTATTCGTTCGTTTCATGATAATAGTTCATTTTGTATAACGTGATACAGTATTATGCGTAGTTCAATCGTTCCTGCTTGCCCCACTCTCCGCTCACCAGTATCGCTCAAAACGTTCAATCAGATAAATATGTTCGCAAACCGATCATTGACATTCACACCACATGCACACACACGCACACAAGATACACATAATGAACAACATTCGATTTCCGTTAAATTTCGTGCCTTATCAGCGGCCTCCAGATACATATATATAAGCATATATATTGCCAGCTTATTCGCGATCGTTCCGCTTGCCTTTGCTACCTCCTTTAACGATTGCTTGTTTTGATACAGTATTGCCCCTACACGGTATTTGAACTGCAACCAGCTAATAATGTAGTAACTTGTTTGTTTTTCTTTTTTAATACGATATACTATATATCTCCTAGTAATAAACACAGGCGGCATGAGTGTGAGCTCTGTGTAAGCGCATATATGGTCGGATAGTCGGAATGATCCGATTGACTGCTCTCTACAGCTTCTTATTCTTACTCTCCCGCCTTCGGCCAAATGGGGATGGGGAAAGGGCCGGTTGGTGGTTAAAGTTGCGTTCTACTAATTGATATCTTCCACCCGGCCCCTGTCGTTTAACTAAGCATGCATATTGCCATCAAAATGAGTCAGTGTTAAGCATCATCACATGTTTCGCAGCTGCATTAATTTTCGCTCTTACATCGTTCAACTATGCAGTAACTAACACAAATAATCACATCACCCTATTCCCAAAACCGAGGACGCAAGGAATTCGCAATGCCATACTCCGGCAACATTGTGTCTTTAAAAGTTCAACTCCCAATTCCATAACAAACTAAACACTAATTCGTTTACACGTGCGCGCGCGCTCGATGTCGATTGCGCAACGGGTTGTAACAGCTATAATAACTATGGTAAAGAATAGAATAATATTACTAATCGTACAATAGTAGTTGGTACTGCTAAACCAGCAAATGGAATCAGAACACTGGCAATAAGGATAGCAATCAACTCAAGAGAGTATCTCCGTTAAAGTTAATGCAGTCATCAATATCATCGTTTTCGAACCAGGGAATAAGGGAGAGTATTTCCCATCCGAAATTCGGAATGTCATTCGCACAGCAAGGGTGAAGGAGTTAAGCAGACCCGAGTATGAGTTATGTTTTTGCTCTACGATGGCTGTTTTCTTTTCTGTTACATGCAGCTAAAACTGACTATTGCTATTGCTGGCTCGATGATGAGTTCTTTTTCTACGCTTCTCTCGCTCACCGGAGAAAGGGTGAAGGAAGCGTCCTATTTTCTTCTGAATGATTAACATGGACAAGTAGATGGCTAAGGAATGAAGGAGGCGTGAGGAGAGGAGGTTTCGATCCGCGCTCGCTTTAAGGATTGTTTGGTCGTGCCGGTAGTGGCGGTGGCCCACCGCTTCGGTTCGGAATGGGTGGCGGGGCACCCCGGCGCATCGGAAGCGGCGGCGGAATACCCTTCGGTGGTCCGTTACCCCCGGACGAGGACAATGGAGAGCCGGCTCCGGAGCTGCCCGAGGTTCCGGGAGGTGACGTTTTGTTCGTGGTCGGTTTGCTGTTACTATTGCTGACCACATCCAGGTCGTAGACGTCGCTGCGAGCCGGTGGTGGGGGAGGTGGACCACGCGGTTGCTCCGGAACGATCTTGGGAAGGGAGAAAATATTAGTTTTGAAAACAATACGCAAACACAAAATCATTGTCCTTACAAGATCGTCATTAATTTCCTCGTAGATTGCACCGGTGTCGATCGTAGACGAATAGTTTGAGCCTCCTCCGCTGTTGTGCAGCGGTGATCCGGAGGGGATCGGTGACGAGCAGGCGTATTCCTCCACGGGCGGGGTGGGTCGCTGGGGAGGTCCGGGAACGAGCGGCACGTTCGATACCTTTTGCTGCAGCAGCTGCTGCCCGAGACTGATGACGCCCGCCCTCGGATGGTGATGATGGTGGGGCTGATGCTTTGGTGATGCTTGCGGTGACTTTGGTAACGGTGGCCGGCTTGGTGGACCGGGACGAGTGGGGCCGCCGGACGTTGTCGGTGGACTTTTCGGGCGCGATGGAACCTCCGGGATGCCGAGGCTGTTGTAGTCCCCGGTACCGGACAGGCTGCCCTCGCAGAAGCTGACCGTATTTGGGGTGCAGAGTAGGATCTCCTTTTCCACCTGCTCGACCCAATTTTCCGTCTTCAGGCGGAGCGACAGTGGGACGCCACAAACCTGCACCGAGCGCTTCTGGGCAGCGACCAACGCGGACTGGCCATCACGGAACGTCACCCACATCGTGTCGCCGACGAAACGCACCAGCGTTACCTCGCCGATCTGCGTCAACTCCTGGATGAGCGCCGCCATTAGGTTCTCGTCGTAGATGCTACCCTCGTCCTCGTCGCCCGAGTCGGTCCCGTTTCCACTGGGATTGGTGGCCTGGATGAGGATGGTGCCGTCCGGAGGACCAAGGTCGCGGATCACGTCACCGAACACGCTCGTACGGCGCTGCTGGTCGATCTGGTGTACCTCGATGTCGATCAGTGCAATTACCGGACGATGATCGCTCGTCTTTAGTTCCGCCCGACCGTAGTGGACCAGCCGACCCGGGTTCCAGCCTGGGTGACGGTCCGCGTCTGGGCTCTGCTTGCGCCGTCGCCAGAGCACACGATCGGTCCAGGCCGGTGCGCGACACTTCTCGCTGGTGTCGTAATCGTCACTGAACAGATCGTACTTGTACGTCGGAGGGAAGTTGATCTCACCCTCGAGAAACTCGTTGAACACCGAACCGGCGTTCTGCTGGATGCGCAACTGATCGTACTGCAGAACGGCGGTCAGATCGTGTGGCGACTGCTTCAGTGCCTCCCGCAGCTCGTCCTTGTCCATATCAATTCGATAGTTAAAGTCACCGCACCAGAAGATGTAATCATGCGACTTTAGCGATCGACCCATCGGGAACGCGATCTTACGCGTGATCTCCGCGTAGTCTGCATTCCGTTCGGCCACCTGCGATTGACCGGCGGCAAAGTGTGCACACACGAAGCACACGGAAGTGCCGTGCAGGACGAAACGGATCGCGGCCGCACCCTTGTTACCGGTCGCCCCGCCCAGTCCCGTCTTCACGCAGTCGATCGCCACGTCGCGGATGTATTGGGCGTGCTCGGGTCGAATGTAGATGTACAGGCAAACGCCGACGAGCTGTTGGTACGTCAGCAAGACGTACTCCCGATCGCGGCTAACTACCTTCTGTAGCTCCTCTGCCCACGCTTTGGCGTTGTCCGAGCTGTAATTGGAAGGTAGAAAGCATGGACATTTTTTGAGAAATTCCCCGTTTTAAAAACCAAAACATCCATCGGTGTTCAATGTCACATAGTTTTGAGATGCTATTATTTGTATACACTTTGTCCTTTTCCTATATTCTAGAGGTGAAAGAGGCCTAACGGCTCAAAGCCTCTATAATCGTTCATCTCTCTCTCTCTCTCCTATATTTATAAATGTCCTATTATTATAAATGTTTGCTACTAAAGGAAGCTTAACACGGATAAACTTGATCGATTGAATGGATAAAGACGACACATGAGAAAATAAAGCTTATCTTTTCCACTAGAAACTTTGTAAGCAATTGATGCGTGACGTGGGCAGCTTTCTGTTTATAAGAAAACCTCGAACTGGCCTTCGAATTATTTAAGATGAATACCAGAGATTACATTGATATGCAAAACTTGAATTTGCTACCGTTTATTCACAATCTTCGCATGGGGAAAAACGCTAAATCACACTTACAAATGAACCTTCCGATGGATAGCTCTACATTAGGTCGCAATTCTTTGGGAAAACCTTGTTAGACGTATTTACTAAACAGTAAAAGTACAGTATTATTGCAGCTTAAAAACCTAATTTCAACAAGTAGACATAATCTTAAGCCCTTTTTGTTTAATTTAATTGACTGGAAGTATGCCAAAGAGAACTGTTCGAGATATATAAAGAATTGAAAAGCATCTTTAATTCATCAAAGTCTAAAAGAAATTGTATCAATACACTAGGATATGGTGACCAAATGTCTTTCGAATCCGACTGTATAAATGTGGTCTTATAGCAACTGAACGCAGTGTATAATACATCCTCCTTAAAACAGACACCCCCAACATATTCCACCCCGTAGATATTGTGTTTCCCCTTCTCATACCTAGCAGCAACAATGTTGGACGCATTCAGGTCAACGATTTCCTGAAAGCCGATTGCAAATATGTCCACCGGGGGCTCATTGGTATCTTCCACCTGGCTGAAATCGACCAGCGCTAAGAGGGAAAATAAACGATGGGAAAACGAAGTTCATCAGATAGGTTTTCTAATGGAAAACATCCTGAAGAGCACCTACATCGTGAACGCGCCAGGCGATGGCAGTCGAGCAGCCAGTCCGAGAGCGACACGTCCTTGTACGCCACGCTGCGGAAGTGCTTTCCACCGTTGACGTTGTACGTGCCGCACGCGACCCGGAAGGCGAGCGGATTGACGTACTCTTCGTAACGTTTGCACATTTCCCTCAGCACGGGCGTCGGAGCTGGTGAAAGGAAAAACGTCACATGAAAAGGAATGAATTTTCTTTCTGAATCGCGGTCCGAAAGGTTTCACTTACCGTGCAGCATGTTCGAGGGAAGCAGTATTCGTGCACGATCGGCCAGCTCCGAGCTGAGCGTTGAGCCGACCAGCAGCACGTCGATCGCTTCCTGCTTGGAATTGTCCAGCAGGTTGTTCTGGATGGTCCGGGCGGCCGAACGAGCGCCATCCATCAGCTTCGAGCCGCCCTGTATCGCTCCGGTGCCGGCGTAGATTTTGCTCACCTCGTTCCCATTGTTGATCCACATCTGGCGGAACACTTCCTCGAACCGGGAGCTCATCTGTTGCTTCTTGTCGGCGAGGGCCGCCATTAGGGAGATCTGTTCAGCCAACATTTCCAACCCGATGTACGTCTGCACGCAGTTGGTCCGATCGAGACAATCGAGGCAGTTGGTGCGGAGAGTTCCACGTTGTTCGCGGTAGACCGCATCTCCGACCGCGTAGAAAATGCCCATATCGCCACAGGTCGCATCGATCCGCTGCCGTAGCTTTGCCAGTGCGGACGTGTTCCCCCCGCGACACTCCTGATGGTAATCAAACACCAGATGGGGCACATCGGTGTGCTCCGATTCGCGGTGATGTCGCTGAAACTCGTTGCTCAACATCGCTTCGCCTTCCTTGCTGCCGATAAGGCTCGTGCCGAGCAGGTTAATGATCGCCTGCTGTCCGTAGCGTGCCTTCATCGTTCGCATGTGCCGATCGAACGCCGCCCGGGACGCTTCGAAGCCGCGCGAAAGCTTCACCTTGTGCGAACCAACCTGCACCCCGGGTTGCTCCCAGAACAACGGCACACTTCCGCGTGTCTGCACGTACGACGTTATCTCGCTGTCGAGGTAGATGCATTGCTCCGTCTCGACAAAGTTCGCCACGCAGCCCTCGTCGTTTGAGCCGCGCACATTAAATCTCGTACCGGCTCGTTCGCAGCTCAACCGCGAGATAATGGCCGCTCGGGCCTGTTTACTCCCGGCGTACACCGTGCGAATCTCAACCGAGCCGCACATCGCCTTCAGCAGCCAAAAGTTGCACTCCACGCCGAACCGCAGCAGGTGAATGAACAGCATCCGATTCCAGAAGAACCGATTGTCGGTTTCCTGCGTCCTCCGGCGTCGCTGAGCCGAAAGAGTGATGTCAAACCCAACCGACGGTGGCTGCTGAACGCCACCCGATGGTGCCGCAAACGAAAAGTAGAACGTGCCCGAGTTCAGCACCTTCCGGATCTCGGACACCTTGTCCTCGCTCGTCGGTTGGTACTGGAGCGAGACGAACTGCGTCTGCGTGATGCGGAATATTTCACTATCCAGGATCTTGCCCACCGAGAAACACCCGGTCACCATCACCAGGTAGAGCAGGGAGCTGTCGCCAGCGTTCAGCTGCAGAACTCCGAGGCATCCGTACGCGTCCAGCACCTTGGTGTACTGTTTCCGAACGATTTCCGTCTCTTGGGCCGCTGTGGAGGAGCATAAAAACGTAAGAAAAATATCGTTAATTGACGTAAGGTGTTGTTATAAGAAAACACTTGCTTTTTTACAGTCCTTGTTCTTAAATCTGTTCACGAGGTACACATATTATTCAACCAATTTATTAGATGAATGTTAAATAAAAATTTATTAACCTTTTCACAACATGTTGCACGATCGTTTTCCCTGCTACTATTATGCTTATTAGCATTTTTAAATTTAAATAAGCCTAATGTTCAGTTAAATACACAAAATATACTTCAGCCAAATCTGGTACATCTTTTTTTCTCATTTTAAAACGTATGGCAATTCTTCTTAATTTTTTGCAAGGACATAATAAAACAACAATATACAAAAGGATAAATCGATTTGTAAATCGGATTCAGATTGATGAATCTGAATGATTTTTTGCTTAATTTTAGGGATCTTCTTCTTCTTCTTCTTCACTGGCCCGCTCACAGTTGAGCACGTTTTAGGGATACATGAAGCTTTGAATGAGAGAGTCATGAATCCGAAAGATTCATTAATGATAAATGCAACACCAGAATGCCAGAAAAAAGGAAGAAAAATGCCATAAGACCCCCATAAAGAATTCGAAAGATTAATTAATGTTTTAACATTTGAGTCCCCAAAGATTCTTCAGGCACATCACAAGATAAAAGATAAGTTTAATCCAATAGAAATGCAGCAATAAGTACTACAAATTTGGCTGTAATACTTATTCTCATCCCTTCCATAAAAATGGAAGAAATAATCAAATCAAATCAAAAGAATGATAAAGAAGGTTTTATTCACGGTAAGGTGTTTTGTTGGTTTTTTGCCACACAAAATCGATTGGTAAATGTGCCACACAAAATCGTTGATAATCAGAAGATTTAAGGATAAATTCATCGGAACAACTATTCCTTCATTAAGATAAAGAGAAAATAAACACAAGATACAGCAAATAAAAAAGATTACCATTTATAGACAAGATACAGCAACGATTTGTTCTAACTCAGAGAACAAACTTGTTAAAATCACCCATTTGCGACACGCAAAGTGGAAACACCGGTTAAAAAATATGTTATTCATCGGCATAATTAGGTCCGTGGGAGTCAGACATAAATCAGCAAGTTACAAGTCGGAAACGATAATTAATGTCTAAGGTTCTGAGGTATTTGAACCTCCGGGACAGAAAACACCCGCAGACTGCACTGTCGTGTGAAACCGAATTTATTTGCCCCCGGCATTTGGGTGGCCTGAATTAGAATGAATGGAAGGTGATGAATCTTGGGCGAGAAAAGTTTGCAATCTTCTTTCCCAAATGGGCCCAAGGCGTTTGAGTTGGCTTTCGGTGCGCAAAGGTCCAAAGTAGAAACTTTGGACTTTTGGGCGATCACCGCAACCTCTAGAACCGATGGCACCGACACTTTTCGCCCACCCATTAATCAATGTCGAAAATGTTTGGGCCATCGACCGGATGCCGCAATCGATACTTCAATCGCCCATCAATATTCTTCCGTTTGTCCGCATACCAAACGACAACAAGTAGGAGTTTTGACGCAGCGTGGGGTAGGGTTTGTGGTCAACTAACCCGGAGGATGATTACTTCATTATAATATTTTCGACGAGTGACATTTAGTGTTGACCTTCTTTCTTTCTTTTCCAAAACATAACATGCCTAAATAATATATTTCAACATTATTTTCGAATTGATATTTGCATTAGAGTTTCAATCGTTTTGAACAACTTTATTCTATTAGATCGAACGGAAGAAAATGACCTTGAAGGATTTAAATCCAACATACCGAAATGGTTGTAAAGCACCAAAGTAAGTGTTATACCTCTTCGTGAAGTCCGTGAATGATGCATTGAATACATCGTTCATCGGATTAATGGAAGACTTATCTCGAAATGAGGCCAATACGGATGCATTATCTTTTATCGATAATGTGTTTGTTTGTCCAACCAAAGCTGTAAAACACGAAGCCAGCTAGAAGAGTCTATTCAGTGATAGTAAAAAGAATCAATCTCTTAGCTTAATCAAGTCGTATTCGTTTTGTGAATGTTATTTAATCGCTTTATCCTGATTTATGTTCAATATTATATTTACGCTTAACCTTAATAAACACGTAGATTTTCTCTACAAACGAAAAACTTCCACAATTCCAATAACAAACGTTTGGAATTCGCAACACGTTCCAGGGCACATTGTCCGGCTCGTTGCAAACCGACCGTTTCGGCATGCTTTTCCACCTGCCAGTGCTGGCCTCCGAGGAAGGGGTTAAGGGCGGACCTCGGTTCAGTTCAAGCAGTGCATCCACTGGACCGGAGCCACAAAGAGAAATCCCGCATCGGAGCATGGAACTACGACCGAAGAAGGTTTTTCGTTGGAAAACATACTTCTGTTCCCATTCACTCTGGTTAAATTTAGAAAATTTGTGACGAATGGTGGGGAAACATGCGAGGTGGAACGTGATACTCACAAAGGACGGCCACGGCTTGCGATTCGAAGAGCAGCGTCTCGGGTTTGTTGCGATGCTCCAGCAGGACGCTGTGCGGCGAGGGCGGCTTGGACTTTTCCAGCACCCGGAAACCCTTTGACATGGCCATGTTGTTGATGGTTGTGTCGTGCTGGCTGGTACTGTTTGATTTGCTGGCGTTGCTTGCCTTCCGCCCGGTGGTCTGCCCGGGATCACTTTCGCTTTCCGCCTACCGATCGGAAGGAAGAGGCACGGCGATTTGGTGTGGGAAGTTTATTGATTACACACCGCTCGGCTGGAAGAAAATGGATAGGGAAAAACGAATTGAGAAACAAACAAATGCAGATAGAAGAAATAAATATGGTTGAGGATTTCGGACCACATTTGCACGATGGGATAAATGTGGAAGAAAATCTAAATTCTAAGTATCGCAAAGTGCAGGGGTAGGCACATGTTTTTCTTGAAAGGGACCAGATGACGGAAAGGAGGCCACAACCGAGGGTTGTTGTTGCTTCAATGTTGTTTTAATATATCGAAACAGATATTAAACGCATTTAAAATGTTGTATCAGTTTTTTAATCCGGAAAGAAATAAAAACAGAAGATAAACTATATCAATGATTTACATTTAACCATTTATTTTTATACTTTTTGTCAAGTTTTTTAATCGTGTACCTTTACAGCTATTGTTCGTTTGTTGAATTTTAAATTAAATTCTTTGAATTTAATCCTCTATACAGGGTATTTTACCATAGCAAGGTTTTACAAGCGTAATCTCAGTAATTAAATTAACTCAACATCGGGATGTTGTGAATATTGTGAACTATATTTTGTTGTGTCAATAATTTAATTGTTGTGGTAGAAATTGTAAACGTAGTTTACTATTTTTCACATACATTTTCACGACAACACGAGAGAGATATCATGACCAAATTCGACAATAATTGAGATGAGATTTTCTTCCGGGTCGGAGTTTGCCGACCCCTGCTATATGGCAAAATTATCTTCTCCTCATATTTAGCTATGACCATCATAAAATATGCTTAATAACATAAACCCCCGAAAATGACGCAGCGCATTTAATCGCAATGTTCCTATATCGTGTTTGCTTGCAAAATTGACATAAATATTTTAAATAACAGAAACGGAAATTTCATTCAACCGAAAGATGCGATCACATTTTTGTCCAATTCTCCTGTCCGCATGTGACTCCAAGTCGAAGGGGAAAAACTCCCAAGAACTTCGCTTTCCCAAACTCCCTCCACCGAGAAACCAACCCTAGAACTGAAGAGCGCTGATCTTGCCCGATGATCTTAAGATTATTGCGAATCCCCTTCCCCCCATTCCCTTCACCGCCTGGACAACCCGCCTGACCCTGACCCTGCGGTTCGCGATCGCGAGTGGGAAAGAAGGAATGTATTATTTCTTTGCGCTCAAAGCAAACCGTGAATCTCGGCTCGGAACAAATATTTCGCCCCCGTAAACGCCGGGTCGAGCAGAAACATCATCCTCTGGACCATGGCGGGAGTTGGGCGGTGGAAGGGTGGAGGAGGGTTGCCGGCTCGGGTTGTACACTTCCGAGAATGTTCACTCTCTTCTCGCCTTGTTTTTTTTCTTATCCGCGTCCACGTAGTCGCCTTTTTCTCAACGTGCCCCGCGGTTACCTGTGGGATGCCGGGTTTGGTTTGGGGCCCTGGTGTGGTTGGAACCGGTTCCCGATTACGGGTAACCTACCCCTTCCGTTGCCTTCCTTGTGTGTGTTTTTTATTCGTTCCTTCCCTTTCGTTCGGAAGATCTCTACACCCAGCTTCCATCATCTAGCCATTCATTCGCGTCCATTGGAAGGCGATCGCCTTTGGGCCACAAAACTCGAGCCCTTACTCCTCCTCGAGCTCGAGAAGGAGGGCCTTCTTGGGCAGTGTGTCTTTGGTGTTTCCTCGGGAAAAAGGTGCGCGACCTGAGGTCGGCGAGAGTGTTCGGTGGAACTTTCTCACGATTCGAAAATTTTCCCACGACAAATGTTAATTACAGATTATGCCTCTCTTCATTCTTCGCTTCGCTCGGCGGTTCGTTACGAGCGTTCTTTGCGTTCTGTTTCTGGCCGCGAGGCAGGGCAAATGGGGCGAGGGGGAACAGGGACCCTCTGCTGCTAGACCTGGACCTGGGTGGGGTGCTGGACCCGTATATACATACATATTATGTAGCATTCGGAAGATCAGCCGTCGGTTTGTCGGGTGAGATTTTTGTGTATTTTTTACCATCATCTTGTTTTCTATCTTAGAAAATACTTTACCACGATTCTCAACCCTAGGGGGCAGTGGTGGAGGTAGGTGTTCACGGCTGTTTTCGGGCACCATGAGCACAACAAACACATCACTTTCAAAACAGAAACCAACCTCGAAGGGAAAAGGGAACGAAGCGGGAGATGTGAGTGAATCGAATGGAGGAAGTCGTTGAATTCCACGGCCCAAGTCGGGCGAGAGCAACCTGAAGTCCTTTCCCATCCGTCTCGCCGTCCCGAACATGATGAGCGTGTGAGCTTAAACCTCAATCCCCCTTTTTCCCCCATCCCTTTGGGACCTTTCGGCATCAACGAGTGCCGTGTCGTGTGCCCGGGGTGGAAAAGCCAGCTGTATTTTTCGTGCACGAGGTGGATTTGCAGGAAGGTTGCGTAAATCCCACGCGGTCTTCAGGACGGGCGCGCAGTCGGTCAAGAATGTTTCCCATTTTCCCGTTTGCGGTTGAAGGGTTCGTCTTCGGCAGCTGGAAAAAGACTAATGATTCCCTGATTCCAGGGCCAGGTTGGAGCAGGAATCTGGTGTTATTTATTGCCCGTGTCAGTAGTGTGGGATGATTTTCGGGGCCGTGCGCTATCCGTGTTGTATCAAATTTTCTCCACGGCGTCGATGATTGACTTTTCAAAATAAGGTCTTCAAAACCAAGCGCCACAGCGATGGAATGACACAATAAAAAATAATCAAAACCTGCACAAAAGCTTTGGGTAAACTCTAACTTACTCTGGACATCCCAGAAAATTAAAAGAAAATACAATGCTACGCGTGCGTTGGTTCCAATTTCAATAACCTGTGGTAGACCACTTCCTGGATCTATGGAATCTGTGGCTAAAGGATCCAAAAGTGTCATGTCACGTGTCATCGGAGACGAGTTTCTTGGATGACTTTGACTAAAGTTTGGTTGTTTGTTTTGAGGAGATTTAAGATATCTGTAACCACAGCAACCAAAGCGTGCTATTCGATTTATCTGGAACAGTGATTCCCAACTATTTTCAGTAGACTTATTAGAATGGGCTGTTGTTAACTGGGAAAACAGTTTTATAAACTGATAATAGAAGAGTTATCGGAAGAAAGAGTTTACATTAGAAAATAACGTGGTAAGGACAACATGATTCACTTATTCGTCTTTGCGAGAATCGAACTTCCCAACGGGATGATTTTTTTCCTTTAGCACACCGACATGCCGTTCTTCAATATCGTTTGACACTTGACCTTTCATAAATTAGTGGCATTCCAACGAGGGACGATTTCGAGCGTAATCTCACGTAATGCCCACCACAGAGGCGGCACATTCAAGGGAATCTTCACGAGGAAGACTCCTAATGCATTGTTAATTAATTTATTTCTCTTCACACGAAAACATCCGAAGGGCTTACCCTTCCCCGTGGGGGATTCCTTTCCTACACTGGCAAGAAATAATTAAATCAACCTGCACCAGCGGACATCTCAATCAGATTAGGGAAACAAGTTTTTCATTCTTTATTTTCACTTCCGGATGCTCGCACATCAACCGGAACCAACGCATCCTCCTCCGCCTCCTCCCATCCTACGAGTGGGCACAGGAAACCGAACAAAACTAACAAGTACACAAGCACAGCACAACTTAATCATTCCGACAAACGCCCCCGATTATTTCTTCTACATGAACTTTTTTGTGATGGAAATCCCCTCTAATGATTGTGCTGGAATTTTCAAACGTCACAGAACACACGCACGCAACAACACTACACACGTGCGTTGCATTAGCAAGGATAAATAAAGATCCTTCTATTGTTGATTGAACAACACACATTCACATACACACACTCAGGGAGGTCTCATTCCACAGCAAACTAGTGCACAACTACTACCAACGGCTGCATTCCGATAAAAGGATTTTTTCCACTCCGTCAGGACCACACACACCGACGACAAACGTAGGCAGGGATTTTGTGACGTAAGCAGTCGCGAAAAGGAAAATAAAACAAATGCATGTTATGTGCGGGGGCGACATCGAAGTAAGATAAAACAAGTACCACTTTTATCCCTGGAAATGACACAGCCTGGACTTGGTGCAATGTACGAGGAGATTGCATTCCATATTGCAGCAACTACACACACTTTCGCTGCTCCGATCTGGGAGTTGGATGGAACGAACGACAGGGAAAACAAAACACTGGATTGTATTCATCGAGGTGGAATCTCGAAGGCATAAGAAAAATTCTGCGCAACATAAACTCGCGGGGTCGCGTAAGTAAAACCCTTTTGCTTACCCGATCGTGATGTTTTTTTTCGGTGGAAGAGTGGCTGTTGTGCTGCCGATTGTGCACTACACCGTTTTTCCGTTTTCACATCGATCGACCGTACTCCGCGGGACGCATATTTGTCCGGTCCCTTTATGGTCGCCACCACCACACCACCTCGACGACGACGACGACGACGAAGGCTTTTTCGACTCGCCTTTTTCTTTTCACCGCTTATGGAACGTGTGATGTAAAGCGTTTAGGAAACACTCCCTGCACTGCTGGAGGCGTGTGTGGTCCGCGGGGCCACGGACAAAACGGAAAACCCGCCACACGGCACCGTGTTTTTGCGTAAAGTCCACGAAACGACGAGGCTATCCCGATGACGGTCTGTTCGATACTGACGCAAATGACAACAAAAACTAGAATGAAGTTTGACAGCGCGTGTAAAGCACGAAGAGCCGAAAATAACCAATTCTTGCATAACTTTTTAATGCCTCAACAGATTTTCTTGAATAGCCCCTCAAATGATTGGTCTTTTTAAGACGCGTAACTTTGTCGAAAGTAAAATTTTACCATCGTTTCTGGTTTTTGAGGAAATTAATGCTGCGTATGAATGCATTCACAATGGCGGCCGTGTGTCATTTGTGACACTCCGGATAAATTTCGAAATATTTCCGCAAGATGGCGCTAATATCGTCACGGGTAGATTTAAAGGATTCGTTATTTCGGCGGCGAATGATGTCTACCAAAAACAATTTCTATGAAGATCTTTCTGTAGATAGTACTCTTTACTTTGTACAGTTTTACATAAAATAAGTTATTTTTATTTATTCACATAGCTGATGACATCGCCGACCCAAACCTAACCTTCCTCGGAGTCACTGATCACCTCTGTTTTTACGCTCTCGTCGTCGATCACTGGCTGCAGCGCTGGACGGCTGGATATTTCCTTCGGTTGATCTACCAGCGCGTGGAGGGACGGTACATGACGAGCGTTAGAAATCTTGATGTGCATCATCTCGCTTGCCTTCTCTTCAGCTGACTGGTTTAGCTCAGCCGATGCCTCCATCAGGAGTGCGTTAAGTTCGCCGAGGGCATCCATCAGGGAGTTGGCGACGGACTTTTCATTGCCGAACCGTTCCTTTTCGGTCAGCAGGCGAGTTTTGCTGATACCCAGGTTTTCACGCTGCAAACCCACCAGTTGCCCTAGGAGCGCCTTAAAGCCACCGAGTTTTGGAGGTCCTCCGGCCGAAGGTGCTGGTCTTATGGTCGGTAAGAGTTTCTCGATCGGAGTCGCTCCTGTCACGGGTTTTGGTACTAGCTGTCGTGGCTGTATCGAAAGTGATCCCGGAAGACCGGTGACTTTCTGCAAAGGAACCCCGGTGGAAGTGGTGTAGATTTGTTTCGTTTGCGGATTGATGAGCTGCTGCTTCGGTGCGGAACCGTCCTTCGGAAGTGTGTTGACCAGGAGCAGCTTCATCGGAGCGGCTGGTGTTCCGGTCGAGCTCCCCGTGGTCGACACGGTGCTGGCGCTGCTGACGGTAACAACGGGCTGCAAAGAGGTCGTTGGTTTGGTAGTGCTCGCAATCGAAACGGTCGGTTTGGTGTAGAGCTGAATCGGTTGCTTAAAGCCGAGGTTGGAGGCTTGCGGTTTGAGTAGAAAGTTCGTGGGAACCAAAGATATCTTGCTTGAAGGTGTAGTAGTCACCGCACTGGATCCTCCGGCTAGCGTGGTTATTCCCGTGGTGTTAGTAGCTGAAGAAACTCCACTTCCAACGCTTGCCACCGACGTGAACTTCAGGTAGGACCCAGCGGGATAATTCATAATCTTGATCGCTCTGGACACGGGTGGTGCCGTACTAGTGGCGACACTAGTAATGACCGTCGGTTGGTTCTTGCTCACATTGCCACTTGTTGAAGGGCCTCCCGTGGCGGGATGAGTTTTGCTCGGTTTGTGAACTCTCTTCGTACGACGTCTTAGTCGGGTTGAGCGATCGCTGCAATTAAACATCACATTTAGAAACAATCAGTCATAAGCTACCTGTTGACAATCGTAACAACTACCGAACAACTCCTAAACATCGCGAACCCGAAGTTGCACGTGGCAACCGAAGCACGTGTTCGTTTGCGCCGACTCGCACACGCCAGTGAAACGTGCGGGGATGGAAAACTTATTTTCTCTCAGCACTTTTGCCGGTTAAAACGTGCATGTTCCTCCTCCCGTTTCAAACGTAGTTAGGGGAAAATGCATCGTCCCTTCTTGCGTACGCGATACAATCGTATGCGCATGCGCCGTATCGAAAAGGGACCATGACGCTTTGCAATCTCGATGCTTCTTCCACCATAGTCGGCTTTGTCTCTTTAAAAATGGAAAAATATTACCGTGCCATGTTTTATATCAACCATGAAAAGTTGATTTAGTTTAAAAGGCACACCATGTGTTAACCTGATATAAAAGGTAAAAAGCTAGGGAGGATTTAAAAAATTCCTTTCTTGAAGAAGGATAGGGATTGCATGCTTGAACTTGAATAAGGATTTCATTCAACATTTGCATCCTAAGCAATCGGAACTACAGTTACTCTCAAACGTCACGGTACAGTTTTCATGCAAACGTGTTATCCCAATTATCTTGCTCGTCGCTAGCCGCATATTTGGAAGTTACAAAAGTCTTCTTACTCCATCAAAATTTGTTAGGTAATATAGCAACTAGTCAAGAAAATCTCTGATACGTTTATATTCTAGTACAAGAATTAAGCTAAAATTATTTAAAAAATCCGAGCAATTAGTGGAAGATCACGATGATTTTTGAGACTTTCAAGTATGATGATGGTTTTGTTTATGACTTAAAAATAAGCCAAAAACCGACGATAAAAATATCGTTTCGCGCTTAACTGATGTCCTTCTACAACACGCTTTTAGAAATTTTCAGACTACCATGATGAGTTTACCAACATATCTGGGATAAAACATGAAAATTGACACTGTACTTTCACTTTTGTGTATAACTGTAAATACAAATAAAAGGTTCGACCTGTTTTCCGCTTAGAATCCACCAACATTCAACTTACCTTTCGTCAGCCTCATCCATGCCGGAACTTTCGTCATCCGTTTCGCTACCACCGTCATGCTCAAAGTCCGGATCGTTCGGATCGTCCGCGTCCTCCTCCATCGGCTCGTCCTTCGGGATGAGCAGATTCGGTTCCTTGAGCTCGACCTGTTCCGCATTCTTCAGCAACTCCTCCGGCCGCAGATCCTTATCGTCGTCGCTCACCAGCTCCAGCTTCACCTCGATCTGGTCGTCCGGGTCCTCGGACAGATCCCCCGGCCCGGCCGAACCGGCCGAATGGCGCCTACTGCGGCGCGTCACCAACCCACCGGAAGTGCTCGGTTCGTCCGACTTCCTCGCACCGGCCGCGTTCGCCCCACCGAACACGGGCCGCGTCAGAATCTCATCCATCGCCTTGTAGTGCTTCCAGGACGGCTCGTTAATCGTGCCCTGCTCCAGATCCTTTTTGATGCGGTTGTAGAAACACTTCAGGTTCTTAATCCGCGTGTTGATTTCCTCCGTCGACCGATTGTACCCGTACTCGCGCATCTTCTCCGCCAGCTTCGCAATCACCGGGTGCTTCTTGTGCGTGGTAATAAGCGTCCGCTGGACCTTCGGATCGCCCCACAGCGAAATTAGCAGCTTCGTTTCGTCACACTCAAAGTTTGGGTTGCGGAAGTGCGTCTTCTTCAGTCCGCCGACCGACCCGATTAACACCTTGTTCGTCGACACCCACATCTTCTGCCACTGTTGCCGCTGCTGGGAGGGATGGTGTGGCTTCTTCCTTTGACCGTTCCTTTGCGCCAACAGGGTGTTCCGCAAACGCAAACGAATCGCGGTGGCTCGCGGTGGAGGCATTCAACTTACACACAGTTTCACCGTGACCGTGTTCCGGTGTCCCGCGTTACTGCAAGGTAAACGTTTTGAGCTTCCGGTCCTACACTCGATTCATGCTTATTTTCTCTGGCTTTTTGTTAAACTTTTATTAACAATACTTGTTTTAACTTTTAAGCTCCTCTTGCTGGTGGCGTGGAAAACAACACAAACGCGAGTGACAACTGCGGAAAAATCGATATCGGCGAGTCTGTGCAATCCGTGCGTGTCCTGTTCGCGTCTACCACCCAAAACCCTTGATGCGTGTCGTTCTTTCCCGCGAGAGATCGACTTCCGGCAACTCTCAGAGTATCACACACAGGGAACAAAAGATAGAAAGAGCGTAGACTGGAGGGTGGAAAATGCACCGAAAGAAAACTCGCACGCTTTAAGGCGATGCGTCCAGCGTGGTTTGCGTACTGCGACTGCCGAACGAGCCCAGAGCGAGACTCCGTGAAAAACGCCCTTGTGCCCATGCGTGTTCCGTGGACGTGTCGTTTTTCCTCCCGCTGAAAGCGGAGGGTGGCTCGTCACCACCCCTTGGATGTGTTTCGAGCTGGTAAACTTGGTGCGCAAGCCACGCATGCGTCGGCTACCCTCGCTAGCGACACATCGTCGGTTTGCGTACTATCGGCCTCAGTCGAGGGTCAGGTTGGAAGGCACTTGTGCACATCCCGGTGGTGGTTGCGCTGGAAGGTCGAGTTTTTTCTGCCGCTCCGCTTTTCCGAACCCTCACCCTCGGCATCGGGTTCCAGATGTTGCGTCACTCCAGGGGCGCGAGCCCACGAAAAGCGGACAGGCGCACTGGCGCTACGGCGATTGTGTTTGCGTGCTTGCGCGTGTATGTTACTATTACCGCAATTACCAGAAGGGAAGTGAGCGAAAGGGACCGCTTGAGCCCGAACAAGGACGTTCGGAAATGATGGGGTAAATGTGAGAGGGAAAATTCTGGCTTCCTTTCACGCTGGGGTAGTTTTTATCTCACCAGAACACCGAAAAGTTTTAGAACCTACCTGAAACAAGTTAGCAGCCCTTTTCGACCGCTTAAGCTAACTCGGTAGTTTTTCCCTTCATCAGATCATGTTTTAAATGTTCTTTAATCGCATTGCCCATGGAAACCATTCTTCAAACGAATGTACATTTTTATCGATTTGTTGTATGTACTGCGTTGCCATGGAAGTTGGACTTTTCCTGCAGCCAGCTCAACAAACAACTGGTTTTACGTAAGAGAAAACTTAGTCAACACTTTGAAACACCGTTGAACATTATGCAAATTACAAAAAAAATCTCTAGAAAACTTTATGTAAGGATCGCTTGTTTTTTAATTTTTTGATGATATGATACATGGTTTAGAAAGGTGTATTTTCGATCGTACATAAACATCGTTGGATAAAGAAAGGAATAAAATTTAACAAACGAAGTCCTTAGCGTATCCTTAATTTTCCCAAAAAGCGAAGAATCCTTTCGATTGTTAAAAATTCTCCTCACTGTATGGTGCCCTCTAGTGGCCAACTTATGGAACCACAAAGCACAACACAATCTGACAGCGCGCTTCATCAAAACAAACAAACTTCTCCAGGATTGTGTTTTGTTTTCAGTCTCTTCTGCATCAAAAACTAAACCAAAAATGGTCGAGGAAACGGTTCCGGTGGCAAAAACAAAGGTATGTTCACACCCGGGAACACTATGAGTGCACGAGGGATTCGTATTAATGTGGTTCGTTTCGGTTATCTTCAGACTAAAATGGCACGCCCAAAACCGGTGTACATGTGGACCGTAGCCGACACACTCAAATGGTTGCGGCGGCACTGCAACGAACGGTGTGCCCAGTATCAGGAAGTTTTCCAGCGGGTAAGTTGCAGCACTTTTGTTCGTGATTTGGTGGCAGTTTCGCGTTGATTGCATCGGGCTAATTTTGCAGCACGAAATAACGGGTCGCGCGCTGCTGCGGATAACGGACGACTCGCTCACCCGGATGGGCATTCGGGATGAGAAGGACCGTGACGACATTCTGCGGGAGATCATCAAGCAGCGGCTCAAGACGGACATTATGGAGATACGTGATATGGAACTGATGAACAACGTGTACGAAAATTGTTACTAAAAATAGGTTCGCCGGAAACACACACCTCCGCCACAAATGGTTGCCAAACACTGTGCGGTCAGTGCAGTGTCCCGTACGATAGTTTATTGGTGTCTTTACAAGCTTGGAATTCTTTTGGGGAATGTTCTGTAATTCTTAACACTTACAGCATCAGTGGGGTGTGTCATTTTTTTTCTACAAAATGTCAAAAAGGAAAATTCCTCTTAACTAACAGAAGAAGGTCTCTCAAGTATAATAACTTAAATTGAAATAAATATCCAATGCTCCATTAGTATTGTACAAAAAAGGAATGTTTTAAAGGAACCGGATAAAATTCTATACCTTCTATATGGCGAATGTACGAGAAATAATTCGACGGGGACACTCCTACTAACGTTCGTCATTGTCGCTAATCACTTCCGTTTTCAATGCCTCGTCCGGTGTGGATATCCTCGGTGGTGGCACTTGGGAAAGCTGTGTCGAGTTGCGTGTCATCATGCGACGCTTCTTTGGCAACGGCACGTCCGACGATGACGAGTTCTGCGATGAGTCGATGGTTTGATTCGTCGACGGCACCGGCGAGGAGGATGATTCCGGTTCATTTGGTGGTGTCTTATCGGTCGTATCTTTCTCCTCCACCGTGTCGTTTTCCGAAGAAGGACGCTTTTTACTCGTCGCCACTGTTTCCAGCGGATCTGACACGGGCGTCGGAGAAGAGGACGCACTACCGTTGCTTTCGATAGGAGTGGGTTCCTTAGCGGCCATGGATGAATGGTCGTCGTCCTCTGGTTTGTTGCTTTCGTTCTCGGGCTTTTTCATGAGGGCCTGCGGTTCCGCGGGTTGCGCGGGTTCATTGTTTGCCTTCAGATCCTTACGCTGGTGCTGCAGCATGCCGGAAAAGAACGAACTCATGTTGCGCACCATGTTGACGAACGATCCACCGAACTGCTTCTCGAACTCGAGCCGTTCCTTCTCCAGCGCCAGCCGCTCCTGATTGATGGTCAAATTTTCCCGCTGGATTGTGACGAGCTGTGTCAGCAGTGATTTAAATCCAGCCGATTGTCCCGTTTTACGAGCGCCGGTCCCGTTGGCCGTGACCTTTGAAGTGTCCGCCACCTTCGCATGAACGTTAACGGCTGGAATGCTAACGATGGGAGATTTGCCAGGGAGCGCAAGGGGGATCTTTGCCGCGTGATAGTTCGGTGCCGGTAACAGTTGCGACATTGTCGGCACCTCCGAGGCTGGGGTTAGGATTTGCTTCGTAGTGCCATCCTTTGCAACAGTGTTTACAAGCAGCAGCTTCATTGGAGTGACACCGGTTGAACCGGGTGTAGCGGTGACAACCCCGGTTTGTCCAGGCTTGCCTGCCGTGGTCACCTTCGTGACACCGACCGTTCCCATCATGGAGGTTGGCGCAAGGCTCACCGTCGGCTGGGTGTAGATCTGTATCGGGGTGGCCAGGTTCGTCGAGACGGTCGGTTGTTTCATCAGAAGGTTGGTCGGCACGACCGAGATCTTTCCGGCGGTCGGAGCGACCGGTGCCGATGAGGAGGCGGATGAGGTAGCCGTGATGGTCGTCCCGTTGGCGGAACTGATCTTTTCAATAACCAAACCGCTCGAGTTGGCCGGCTTCGACGTTGTGGCCGCCGACGATATAGTGAAGGTTGGTTTGGCCGCTGGTCCAGGTGTTCCTTTCGTTTGTGCTTTAAGCAACAGTTCATCTAGTCCATCGTTGAACTCACTGAAAAGAATTTAATAGCGGAGATAAAAGATAGTAAGTATTCCAAAAGTTCTTAAATACAGTAGTAAAGTTTGATGGAATGAATGAGAATTCTTACTTTTCAACATCAAAATCACTGCCCTCGTCGTCATCCTCCTCGTCATCATCCTCATCATCGTCGTCATCGTCATCATCATCATCGGTTTGCTTTCCATTCTTGCCGTTTGAAGTTCCGGCATGGCGACCGTTAGCGTTCCCCTTTCTAGTGGACTTGCCAGCCGTTGCTCCGCCACTTCCGGAAACGTTGTCCTCCGGGAACTTGGCATCGATCGTCAGTAAATCTTCCGCCCGAATCTCGGTCGCTTCGTCGTCGTCGTCGCTCATGATTTCCAGCTTCACCGGAAACTGATCGAGTGGCATATCCTCATCGTCCTCCTCTCCCTCGTCGCTCGTCATCGCTTTCCGTCCCCTCGCTCCACCAGCTCGCTGTTCCTGCTGTTGCTGCTGTCCCTGACCCTGACTCTTCTGCTGCTGGATCAGATGCACCCGGTGCGCATTGCCAAACACCGGCCGGCTGATGATTTCGTCCATTTCGGCGTAGTGGCGCCAGGTCGTCTGGTTGATGATGCCGGCCGCCATGTCCTTCTTGATGCGGTTGTAGAAGCACTTCAGGTTCTTGATGCGCGTGTTGATTTCCTCCGTCGACCGGCTGTAGCCCTGCTCCCGCATCTTCCGCGCCAGCTCCGCAATAACCGGGTGCTTCTTGTGCGTGGTAATGAGCGTCTTCTGCACCTGCGGGTCGCCCCACAGCGAAATCAGCAGCTTCGTCTCGTCGTAGTCAAAGTTCGGATTGCGGCTGTTCGTCCGCCGGCCGCACAGGCTGCTGTTCAGTATTTTGTTCGTCGAGATCCAGGTTTCGCGCGAATTACCGGAATCGGTTCCCTCGCTCGGGGTGCGCTGCTTTTGGGCGATCCGGCAGGAACGTGCGCCTCCCTGGACCGGTGAGGCCGATGTAGTCGTCATGGTTACTGCGTCACAAAAAAGGTTCACTTTGATTCAACTGATTTACACTCGGCCTCGAACAATATCGCACTGGGTTATGGGATTACGTCAGACAACGTCCCACCCGGACGCATACAGTTTAACCGATAGATTTTACGTGCGCCTTTTTGATTTCGAGTTCGTTTCGTTCGGTATCGAACTGCTTCGGTATCAGTTGCGCATTCAGGCAAATCACTTTCTCACAGAGTTAAACAGTTTGTAAGGTATTCCCCAATTCACAGCGCACTGAGAAAAGGCTCTTAAAGTTCAGCGTGATTTTTATGACGCACCAAACCGTGACCGTGTTCGTGTGTGGGGACACACGGGGGTTTTTTTTAATGTTCTGCGCCCTACTATTAGCACCTTTTTGCCCCCTTCAGACGCAGGCGAAAGCGAGAGCACGAGATGAGAAGGCCGTCTTACTCCGACCACGCGTTAAGCGCCAGCACCCGGAGCTGCTGAGGATCCTTTCGATGGAAACGCCACACTCTGACTGAACCGAACTGGTCCGAACGGTTCAGCTGCACTCCGACGGCCTCACCGATTCCACCCGGCCTTCCGGACCCCTTCTCCGGCACTTTCCTTCCCATACGATGGGCTTCACGAAGGAAAGCGCATGCGCGCGCATTGCTGCCTCTCTTTCGCTTCCTTGCACGTGATGAATGGAAAGGCGAAGTCGGGTGGGAAAACGGGAAAAATGCGGTTGATTCAAGGGAACGCGTTTTTTCCGTTTCGCTCGTACCCGCCGGTTACTTAGCAGACTCTTTTCCACCGTCCCGTGTCCTGGAAGATAGTCGTAGCCGGCTTGGTTTCCCTGCTGTCGGTTCAAATGATGGGGCTTACATTTGTTGGAACAAAATTAAAGCACCTAGCGAATGTTTCTTTCAGTAATTTTGCGCATGACAGATCGATGGCTATGTCAATGCAATTAGTTTCGTGTGGTTTGCTGCACCAAGCTCGTTTCTAGTTTCATTGGAAATGCATTTTAAATTGAGACGCTGCTATACATTTAATTGTATTCCAAAGGCCTTTTAAACGACGAACCCGGTTAAAGTAAATTCAAATCACAGTTTAGTTTTTAATGATTTTACACCACACGGAAATGCGCCCATCGTTTCGCAGTATGCCACGTACGCATTAAATCGACGGTGCATGGGGAACGTCTGACCTTTTCCCCTTGCCTGTCGGCTAAGCATAATCGAAGCAGTCTGCCTGCATGCTGTAGGGTTTTATGGTTTTCTACGGCGCAACCGACGAAGAGGGGTTGCTTAGCTGCTGCTTGTGTGTGTGTGTGCTGCGTGTTTGCGCTAGCGATGGGAGATAGTCTCCCACCATAGATGCGGGGAAAAGGACGAAAAGAGACGGTGGGAGGAAAACATGTCAATCGCGTGGGGAGCATGCGGAAAAAAGGCGATCGATAAACGAGTTCAGCGGAGTGAGTGTCACGGGTTCTTTGTTTCCCATTTGGCGGCCTGGGAGCGGTTTTCCATCAGCTGCGGATTGGTATGTGTTTGCGCCGGTTTATTTCTTTTTCTCCGAAGGATACTTTTTCGACTAAGAAAGGAGAGAAACAATTTGTCGTCTTACATCCCGTTATGTAGCGGTCCATTTCTTACTCCTTGCTGTTTGATGTCCTTTGAAAAGAACTTTCAAAAACTTTGCGAAGAACTTTCAAAGTATTTTGTAATTTTTTCTTCACTTGGGGTGTGTGATTTTCCATGACTTTCCTTTTTAGTTACAATGCAAAGTTACGTTACGTGAATTTGTTTAGTTTCGTTGATAACCAAGGCGTGGTCTCAACACGTGATTTAACACGTTGACTGCCCATGGCTATTTTTTTATAGCCAGCTGTCATTAGTTCTAAAAATGTTTTGCGCCATAAATAAAAGAAAATACAATGTTAAAAACTACGTTAGTATTGAAATCTCATTCTTAGAGAGGCTAAGTACTTGCTTGGTCTTAGAAAACGGTCTGTTAAATATATGTCATAACCAAATTTAATCAAAAAAGATTGCACTAAAAAAGTGTGCTAAAACCGCTTGGCAGTCAACCTGTTAATAAATCAAATTCATCTCTTTTTGGACTGTTTATTATCTTTATTATTTTTAGCCTGTTATCTGTACCTATTTTTACATGTTTTGTACATTGATCATATCTTCAAACAAATTTTTAGAGATGAATGTCGCTGTCAAAGCGCAAAATCTCTTTAATAAAATAAAAAAAAAATCTTCAAACAACTTATCAAACCATATGAGCTCATACTGAAAAACCAATACCAACTTAAGCTAACTCTGCAAACTCAGCTACTTCGGTGGTTAAGCACGTACATACACCGCCTTGTCCAACCCGATTCCCATCATATTTCCTTCTTCCCCCTGATCAAATCCTAGATTTCACAATACTTCGGCTTAGCCTTCGTCCCATCTGTCCTCAAACGAGGCAAATCTCGAAATCATGCTCCCTTGCCTACTGCGTCGTTGGAAACAATCAGGTTTATGGCTTCTGCGTTTCTGCGACTCGATCGATTTGGGTTGAGCAAGAAGGGCCCTGCTTAGCCCGGCTCACTTCCGGCCCCGAGGGGTACGTGTTGAGCGTACGTGTGACGAATTCAGCCAAACTCCGTAGGGCTTTGTGTTTTCCCCCTTCGGCTTTATTTTGTGAACCTTACTTTACTTTACTCCGGGGTTGTAAGTATCAGTGCGTTTGTTACCTCTCAAGGGGTGGGAATAAAACTGTCGGGTTTTATATTTTATACAGCCTTAAGCGCGTTGTTCAACAGAGCTCATAGTAGATATTCCTTAAACCAAATTAAAGGGACATTTTTTAAATCTCTGTTTCATCATTTCCTCATATCATATTTCATGTGATCGGTAGTTTGACATTTTAGTTGTTAGTTTATAGTTCATTGAATGACGAAATATACATCCAAAATCTACCCCTATGGGGGGGTCAACACCGCCCCAGCCTTCTATGTCGGTTCGGGTCGAGGGGTTTTCTACATCCCCATGACGCAGCTGATGCGCACAGTCGGCGTAAGGTGTTGTGCGCATATGTGTGAGGAAAAATCGATAAAGGGAGGAAAGAATGGCACAACATAGCAACAAAAACAGCCACTTATGCGTGTACCACCCAAAAGGTAAATGTTGTTCCTTTTTAATATGTTTAAAAATAGTGGTGGATAAGCTGGCTGCTTGAATTTGCAGTCCATGATCAAATAAAGTACTTACATTTTGAAGAAAGAGCTCCTTTTGACTGTGTAATAAAATACACTTCTTTTCATAAATACAGTTGCAATCCTTCTTCCTGGGTTGAGAATATCAGCGTGCCTCAAAAATAAAGACGAGGCGAAGGCATGAATGATCAATAAAGGTCGCAGACAAATTTTAAATAATCATAATTTTTATTAAACACAACAACGGACTGACGCGGGTCTACTTCGTTACAACATAGTTTTTAGAAAATGGTTTAATTATTGACCCCTAACGGATTTCGAAGGCATCGGAAATACATTTTTGCGGTACATTATTGTTGTGCATCTTGAATACACCATCAAGTGCAAGTGCAGCCAAGGGGTGGTGCGATGGGTACAGAGGTTTCCGGAAGTGTCCGAGCGAGAGAAATGCGTCACTTCAACCTTCTCAGCCAAGGCCTACTCGCGCGCTTCGGCGAACGCGAGAAGCTGAGAGTCGCGCACGCGCCTTTATCCTTTTTGTAGGATACATGCAAGCATGTGAATGTGTTGGAAGGGCACACGTTGAAAGCGACAATAAGGCGTTTGCTCCTTTTTTTGCCTGCCTACCACACGGCTCATCCTGACGTGTTCACGTGTGCCTGTGGCTAAGTGTGGTACTTTCGATTTTAAGTTCTCTCGCGTTGTTATCATAGCCCGCGAAATCACGCGAAGTATCGCGTGGGTTGCTCTCTCACGACTCGCTGTTTTGTCCCCTTTTTTGCCCGTGCGCGAGGTAAGGTTTAAATTGATACGTTTCCTGTTATGCTCCAAAACATAGCGAGCGATTTAAATGACAATTTCAATTATTAAATACAAAGTTGAGAATTTATTTAGTTTGTACTGGGTTTATTCGACGGACTTCATGCATCTCCTTGCAACTGAGACTGGCGAGTGTTGATACCGACACAATTCCGGCTGCCTCTACGTTTTGCGCATGTCCTCCGACCCCATAGACCCAATTCTTGGCTCTGTGTGCAATGGAAAAAAAGAACATCCCAAACAGACAAACAATCACATACAGCCGGCCTGTAGACAATTGTTTTGCTCTACGTGTGTTTGTGGGTATTCGGCACGTGGCGGCAAGGATAGAAGTTTTTTCCGCTTCGAATAAGTTCTGTACATGAGGTAGGGCAAGGATTGTTTGGCTTAAGATTCGTTTCCTTTTCCTCGCCCGTTTTCTTTCTCACCCGTTTTCTTTTTTGTTCGTTCGGAACAGCCAGCTGGTTGACCTTTTAAATTCTTGATCGAGTGTTTGTGCTTCGCTTTCACCAACAAAAAAGGAAAACAAAACATTCATAAGTTCAGCCCTTTGAAGTAGTTTATGTTTGAAGAACTTATCTTTGGTACATTATTTTCTCTCGATCTATGTTTTCTTTTTTTTCATTTCCTTTTGAACAAAGTAGATTGCTTTACTTCTTGCATCTTTTCCCGGCGGAGAAAAGGATGTGTTGCTCTTGGAAGGATAAAAGAGAATTTTATTCCCTTTCGTGAAGCTAGCGCCATCTATAAAGCCCCGGTGGATGTCCAAGCTAAAGCTTTTAGAACGCAAATCCTTCGAGAGCGAGTCGAGGAGACGTTCATGTTTGAAAACTGCCGAACAGTTTAAAGTTTTTTTAACAATTCTTTCGCATATGTTGATAATTAATTGGCTTCGGTTGATTATCAGTGAAATTTTCTAAACAATTTATTATACTCATTGTATCATACTAAAAAAAAGAGACGCAGGTTTAATTTATTTGTTTTTCAAATGTTTATTATATTTAACAGTAATATCGCACTTACACGAGTGCAGTAAAAATCTGCTGCTGGAGTCTATTAACAAAAAGGCATTTTCTACATTCTTCTTTTGTCCGTTTGTTTTTTTAACCGTTCTTCATGTATAAGAAGTTTGAGTGTTGTGTATCGTGTGTTGAGATGTTATTGTTGTAGTCGGTGTTGTCTAAAGCAAAGCTTTACACAGGACGTTAGATAGACATTAGTTAAAGTTTCGTTGCCGCTTAGCGTATGAGCATATTTTGTTTAGAGTATTTTTTGTTTCTCACCGGAACAAACTTATAAGGATCAAGAATTCTTCTGCCGACTTGCAAGTCTTGATAAGAGTTTAATTGGTTTATAAAATAGAGTTGATTTCCTTCTTTTTTGTGTTGTTTGTTTCTGAACCGTAGTTCTAAAACTGTGGCCGGCATTTTCAATGTTTTACTTTAATTTCCACTCTTTTAGAGATAACATAAATCAGTTTGATATATTTCGGGGTTTTTTTTAAAGTTAGAACAGCAAGCACTAGTGAGAAATTGAAAAAGAAAGTGAGTTTCTTTTGAAGATGTTCTTATGCGATTGATTGAGAAGTGTTTTTTTTTCGAAAACATCTAATTACAGAGAATGTTAGTATTTGAACAGTTTCAATTGTTTGGTTTTGCTCCAGCGTTCTTCGTCGCATTCGTTTTTATATAGTTCTTTCTTCCTTCTTTCCAACCAGCGTTTTACAGCTGCAAACATGTAGGATTCTTTAAGTGTTTAAGTTTAGTTAAATGGGATAAACAGTGTGTCCATGTAACAAGTAACAGATGTACGTAGCCGGCACATAGATAACATCAGGCTCTAACATTCGGTTCGATTGGGAAAATTGGGAGAATGAGCGAGGTTTGAAACGCTTTTCAGGGGGTTGGAAGGCATGTTTCTCTCTTCTACTTTTCAAACATCAACAACCGGCATTCTTTAGCCTGCACATGTGCGAGTTCAGCTGTAAGAAGTTATAAGTAAATAAAATAATTTCCTTACAAGCCATCGATTTGTTCAGCAACTCCTTGCATCGAAGCAGTTCATAAACGATCTCAATTTGAAATGTCTCACTTATCTTTCTCGTGACGAAGAGATTCGTTTTGGCACAGCAAACATTTAATTTGTTTTCTTTGTTTCCCAAGTTGCCAAGAAAAAAAAAACATCAAGCAACAACGGCCATTTTGTACCTCCAATTTTAAATCAAATCGTCGCTTGACGAGGGTTAACTGACACCAGCTAATGTATCGAAGTGTAACTAAACGCTAAGCTGAGCAAAATGCCACGCTTCAGTGCTCCTAAAACTGACCTTACCGCCACCAATGCGATGGCCTTTCGAAACCTTCGATATTTTGTTCACATTTATGCTGCCAACGCTGGGTAAAGGCGATTCTTCCTATCTTTCGACTCGATTTTATTCTTTCCTTTTATCATTTAGGCCACCAAAATCCTATCATTTTGTCTGTTTGTTTTACGTACATCATGAGTTAGACATTAAAGCTCCCACTTCGCCCATTTATCTCCTATCATGTTAAATCTTTTCTTCTGTAATTGTTTGTTTTATTTTAATCTGTTTTCTTTCAATCCAATTTATACTTTTTTTCTTTTGCACATGCAATATTATCCTCTTTTCACTCAATCCGCCTGAGTACACTATTCCCTTTTTTTCTATTGTTCTTGTTCTGTTTTCATCTATTCAATGTTCTGAGGCTTAATCGATTTACTTTTTGAGCAGAATATTATCTTTCCGTTTTGGTTTTGCGTATTTCAGCATTCCTTCCTGATCAGTGTTTTTTGTCGAAACATGCAGTTATCCTTAAAGCAGGGAAACCTTTGTAACAAACACATCGATATGGCCTTTCCGCCCTTTCTTCAATAGTCACACATCAAGCACATTCGATCTTTACCGAAGAAAATAGTGAGAGTTCACGGTGCACAAGAGGTGGAAGAGAGGAATAGATTTTGGGAAATTTCAGAAAGCACATATGCAATGGTTATAGTTTGTTTCGTGTGTTTCGTGTTTAGATAGATAGCAGAGTGAGGGATATGCTTTTCAAAGAGTTTCAAAGGTGTAACGCGTACGAAGCATAAGATTAATTTACTTTTCCCACCGCTCCCTCCTAGCCTATCCGGTCTTCTCGTCAGCTTGTCTCTCCTACTTCAGACGGAATTCGGTTACAGTCTATGCGATTTTTTGGTTTTTTTTCTCTTCTGTTAACGAGTCCGCAAATTCGCGCAACATTCGAATGTGTTGTTTGTTGTGTGTTTGAATTGTAGTGTTCGGTTGAACGAGTAGAGTGATACATTTAACGGCTTCGTTAAACGTTATAAGCGTTTCGTTTTTATTTCGTTTTGGGAATGCACTTCTTCCATTTTCTTTTTGTCGAGCGCAATTTGGTGTCTAGTTGGTGTTGATTTTGTTTTTCTCTTGTAGCTGACTCCTGTCCGTGTTCGTGTTTCTTGTGTTTCGTGTGTGTGTGTGTGTGAAGTGTTGCGTTATAAATTGTTTAATTATTAATAGTTGTTAGTTTTCAAACGCTAGTGCGTCCTCCTCCGCCTGCCGACTTCGCGGGATGTGAGTCTAAAGTTTAGCATTTTTTTTTTTCTATCGAAGCGAATCACTAAAGAAGCCAATAGTTTGTTTTCTCTCCGCTCTCGTGCCCATTTGCCGCCCTTTTGCTTGCTCGCTACGTTTGGTGCGCGTCGCTTCTATAGGGTAAGCTTCTAGTCTTTCTTGTGAATCTTTCGCCGAAACTTTCGATACAGATCCCGGATGCCGTCCTGCACGCTCGCAATGGGCGGAAAGAGGTCCTTGGTGATCGGGTCCTGGCTGCTGCTACCGCTACTGCTACAGGGCTGGCTGCTACTAGTAGGCTCGATGCAGACCGCCGACGCCATTAATTACTGGTCGTCATCCGGCGGCAGCTTGGCGAGCGCCAGCAGGATCATGGTCAGCTCCTTGCGCGAGATCTTGCCGTCCTTGTCGTACCCGACGCCGCGCAGGATCGTCTCCTCGAACTCGATCAGGTCCTGGGCGTCGTAGTCCTGCGAGGGCACGTAAAACATGTGGTTTTAGTTGAATAAAATAAAAAACCTGTTCTCATTCAAGCGACGAACCTTTTTCACGAGCTCCAGCAGATCCTTCAGGAATCCTCTCAGTTCTTCGTTCTCGATCGAACCATTATTGTCCTAAAAATTACAAAATACAAGCAAAAACATTAGAGCAAGCTTTTCGTTGCTGCTTTACTTATTTCTATGCAATAATCTTACTCTGTCGTAGAGTGAGAAGACCTTTTCGATGTCCTCTTTCGTTAGTTTGGCGGCACCCTAAAGGGACGGAGAGAAATAAATAGCTTATTTAAAGAAAACATGGGACTTAAGAGATTTTGAAAGTTCAAAAATAGTACACGATTAATGGAATATCTCCAACAACTGGTAGTACCTGTAGATAACACTATCAATAGAAACCAGCCAAGTAACAAGTAAAATCCTACCGATAATATAACACCAACAACATATTCAACTGTAGAGACAATCATATGAAACGGAGAATTGATCATCGGGTAGTTTTTTGTTTGTTTTCTATACAGAAAAGAATTCAGGCAAACGCTTCCAAAAGGAAAGAGAAAAGTAAGTTTCTTTCGATCAACAAAAACTATATGCGCGATCATATTCGAACTCGAAAAATTAAAAGCTTACTTAAAATGCATAAAATAACTAGTAATAACACCAATTACACTAGAAAATACCGTATAATAATTTTAGCTTATCATAGAACAAGTGAACAAATACTGCAAATTAAACGAAATATGGGTGGGTTTAAGAAATCTTCTTCTGGTCTGGTCTGGTCTGGTCTGGTCTCAAACAGAGGAAGATAGAAAGAAAAAGCTTCTTCGATGCTGGATGGTAGTAAAATAATCATCCTAATGGTGATACTTATGTTCCGCTGAGCTTTTCTATTGGTGCAAACCCTCTTCAAGGGACACTTCCGGTACGGTGCTTGAATCAAAGCAGGATCAACATCGTGCAACAAACAAAGCCGACTTTATTTGACCTCAAGGACAACGACGAGGCTTTAGTTTGGAGGTTTTTTTTCCAGCCGGGTCCTCATGAATGCTGTAGAAATCGCCTTATGCTTCGGTGCATAATCGTTTCTGCAAGACAACGCTAGATTCGATGCTCGGGTTGGTTTGTTTCGGAACACATTACGCGACGAAGGAAAAAAGGAGCATTTTTTCCACAAAAGGGGATTTAAACGAGATCTCGTAACTTTTCCCACATAAGCTCGGGGTGGTTTGCAATGAAAAAAGAGTGTTTATTCGTAGGGCATTGTGACCATTTTTCTTGTTTTGTTCCAACTTAGCCAGTGGAAAAGGTCACCACGAGAGCGCGTTGTAAAGTTTCTAGGTTTTCCGTGGCCCTTTTGTTGCGTGAATATTACGGTTAAGGAAAAATGCAGTTTCAAATGTCATGGTTTTGTTTGTTTAAAAGAGGTCAACGAGCATTTTCTGTTACTTTGTATGGGTTTTTACGTATAATGAAAACGTGTTTGTTTTATCTTGGCGTTACGCTTAATGATAGCACAAACAATGTAGTTAGAAAAATTCTAATAAAGATCATTGATTTAGGTTTTCGAAGTCTTCTCACGTTCAAATCAGGTTGACACTTATAAATAACAAAGTATCGTAACGGTTTATCTACAGTTACATACATTACAGGTTCTGGGATATAAAACATAATACAAGTGCACGTTTTCATCTCTAATAATTTGAAAGCATGTATGAATTTTTCCATCTCACTTATTTAAATTAAGAAGAAATTCTAAAGAAAGAATATCTTCATTGTAATCAATTCTTGGAAAACATTTCCGCGAAAGATGTAACTGTCCGCATTCGATTTGAACCACTTGGCCAAGTTGGAGTGCGCCTGTCGTTTGATGCAATTTCACCTGTCAACATATTGATGCGGCGAATGAAATTCCCTCTCAAAAGCATGCACAAATGTGTTCACGAGTGCCCAACGATAGTTTGACATTTGGGAAAGCTTTTCCGCTTCGGAAAATAGCGAATAGAGGATCCGTTCGCTCGGCAAGCCAGAATAGATGTGCCGGCACTTATTGGTTTTAAGATTCCATTCCATTCCATCTTCGGAGAAGCAGAAGCTTCTTCCCATCACTTCAGTGCACCCAGAAGAAGCAAGTCGCACTCGTTCGTACGTCTTCTCAAGTGTCGCATTCCGCTTCCGCTGTCTGGAAACATTATGTTACCGGTGTGTAACATGCGACAAGTACGTGACAGATGCTGAAGGAAAATCATCGATTCGAAGCCAGCAAACGGTGGGCTCAATAATCGATTGCGGGACGTCCACGTTCTCCTCGTATGTCGCATGAATGTCGTATGCCTTTGTCAATTGCAACGGAGCGTCCATCGATCGGATAATATTATAGTCCAACTCTGTCCGTAGCGAAACCCGAACAGCCAATTATCTGCTACGGAAATGGAAACGAATGCCGGGTATCGGTTTCCTCGGGGCGGGAAAATAATATTGCCAACCCAATGTTGAACGACTGCTCGTGTGTAATCAATCATCGGGAGATTATGATATGCTAATGAAATGTAAATTATGTTATTCAGTTCGGAAAGTATGTCTATTTTATGATCCTTATTTTTGTATCTGTTATTCATACATAAAGTTTTATATTCCAATCGATCAACGTGTTCTGTGTAGTTCTTGATAATTGGCATGAACTGTTGCCAATGAATGGTTTCATATTTCTATTATGGTTTTCTTGTCTGTGATTAAGATTTATAATCAAAATATTTACACAGTAAAAGTATCCCAGTATAAATTCAGGATTAAGTTAAAACAAAAGTTGGACTCATCTTAGTCTATGTACATAGTGAAAGCTAAACTATTTTTATTACACTACTTTTAAACTCATGCAATGTAAGCCAAACTCCTCAACCAATTACCATGCACTTTAACTCATGCCATTTTTAACTTCAGCTCGTTTTAGCGAAGAAACTGTTGCGACAAGAAACCAACTCGTTGAATCCATAATGTGAGTTCATCAGGGAACATGTGGCAGCCATTTTGTTTACGTTATTCCAGACGAAAAAAAGACACAATAAAAGTTCTTAATCGTAATTCGGTATTTCCAGAGGTATGTCAAGTTGTTTATTGTCGCACCAGCATCCGTCTACAATCCCTTCCCAAGAAGATGTGTCTGCAGGAAAGAGTGGATTTCGCGTGTACGTGTGTTTTATGTGTGTGGGTGGGAAAATGAGGGAAAGCAAGTATAAAAGGAAACAATAAGACCCATCATTCGCCGAGCGGCAGCTGTTTGCAATGGCTTGAATAACAACATTAAATGTAAGAGCATCGGCGAAAGGAAAATATACTTGCCGTGAGAATGGGGCGTTTTAAAACGAAAAGAAACGAAAAACGGGGAAAACCGCGAGAAAACACTCCAACAAGAGTTTGCAATCTGCAATCCGGTAGGATTTTTGTGTGGAACCGCAACCGGGTGTCGTTTTTGTGGTCCACATTATTGGATGTTTCCGTCACCGATTGTCCCCGGATCCTCGGTTGTCGGAAAAACCACACAAAAGACCACACACAGGTGCAAACCACGGTGCATGAGGTGGAAAGAATGCTGGTTTTTCGTTGGTACCGAAAACCAAAATTGATAAAATGAAAAAAGCATCCGGAACTAGCTCCGCATTGCACGTAAATACTCAATTGTTAATAAAAAGCCAATTTGCTGGCGAAACAACACAGGTGAAGTAGCAATTTTCCTGAATAGCTCGGATTTTCCCGAACCATCCAGCAAAGGACACTCGACTGCAGGGGAGGAATCGGGAACAATCCGATACAGTGGAAAACCCGCACGCCAGCAGATTTAAACGACGCTCAAATGGTTCTCAAAAACAAAAAGCGATAAGAAAATAAAACGATAGTGCTGCAGCGCTAAAAGCACCATTCGCCTGCATTGGAAAATTGGAAAAACCCACTAACAACTTCGCTACGATACGAGGGAGCAAAACAGAGGGGGATGAAAATGTATACTATAATAAATCTAATAAAGGAAAACTAGTACGGGGAAAAAACAGACGCACACAAACACACAGAAGGGAATGAACGAAGTGTTTGTGGAAGTTGGTTGCTTGGTGGGGATACTCACTTCTTCATCTATTTTCCCTTCCTAGGGTTTCATTCAGGTGTAGTTTTTTTTATGTTGGGATATTTGTATGGGACAGGGGTGTATTTTTCCATTGCGGACGTTTGTTGTTTTGTTGTTTCGTATTTGCGTTTTTTGTTTGTTTGTCGGTTTTCAGTTGTTGGTTGTTTCATTCGGGTGTTTGGGTTTGATTAGACGTTGACAGTTTTACAAGCAAAACATTTCCCACAATATTACATGATTTATTTGATATAATTTCATGTGTTTAATCATGTTCAGTATCAAAGGTTTTACCATTGATTTATCATTTGTTTTTGTTTTATTTTGTATCATTTAGCATTAGTTGCAAATCACCCATCGGTAGCGTGCCGTTGCGTGGTTGTAGCATTGTAGGTTTGTACAGCGAGTGGAGTTTTAATTTTACAGCACCGTTTAGTTTATTATCATTTTTTTATGTTACATTTTCAACAGGCAATAGACAGAGAGAATGTGCATAGAAAAAGAGATATAGGAAGATAGTTAGCGTGATTAGCTGATTGAATATAGGGCGATCGTTGTGTGCAAGCATAGTTATTGAATATTTCATCTCAAAAGTACATCTTTGTTGAATTTAATAAAAACGTTAAACTTAATGTGAAACTATTATTTTATTGCATTGCTTTTCAAATTTAAGGTATTACTATATTTTAAAATAAAAATGATTTTTCTTTACGTTATTCATTATTTTCCAGAAATTGTTCATTGGTTTGTATAAACAAGGAATAAAATTTTCAAAAGTTGTTGATATGGAAATTATGGTATAAAACTCAACACAATCAGGTGGTGATCGTTATTGCATTCCTCGAATGTTGCAATTTCATAATCCGCGTGAAAGCAAGCGTGCTACGTGTGGCGTGTGCGAAGTGACGAAGAGACACGGTGAAACATTGCCAAGTGGAAAGTGATGAAAATGAAATTAAACCGTTTTAATAACCAGCAAGCCGATTACGATTATTGTTTTTTGTTGTGTTCTCCTGCACGACGTGCAGCTTTGGTTGCGTAGCGAACGGAGAGATTAATTTTATAACATTCGAAAGCCCCTCTTCCGCCTTTGGGCTCAGTTGTATGGAATAATAGTGGAAATGAAGCGCTTCGTCCAACATCCCTGTTGCTAGAGGAGGGAAAATTGCTAGGCAAGGAGTTTCCCTATCTCCAAAGCAGAAGAGACGAAAGATGCCTACTGCGATTTGCGCAACGATGGACGATGAGCAAACCAAAGAGCAGAGACATGAGATCAAAGCAATCCGGAAGAAGCAATAAAAGAAGGAACGTTGGGGAGGAACTTTTCTCCGAATTTGCGCCAACCACCGTCAGCAATTTTTGAGGCTTTTGCGTTCAACGGAACCTGTGTCCTCGTAACGCAAGGAGTTCGTGTGGTTTTGGCTCCGGTTTCTAGTTGTTGCGGTACGGTAGAGCTTTTTGTTGGTTGCATAGGAGTAGGGAAATGCGAATGGGAATGTGGGAGGGTTGGAAAATCGAAACAAAGTTGGAGCACACCGAACTTCGAGGAATCGAGGCTCATATTTTATTTGGTTTCACCTAGCTTTGAGGGGGCGAAGGCTTGGAAAGAGTGCCGGGAAGCATCGAGGAAAACTTCATTCAAGTTTTCCTTGTTGTTCAGCTGTTGTGTCGCTTTTCTATCAACCCTTGAAGGCTTTATCTACAATTATATATTCTATTTCAAATTTAACCTTTTTTGTGTAGCAATTTGTTGTAAAATGTATATGTAAAATATTTGTTGGGTTACATCTTTCAACTTTAACAGTAGTATTAGCGGCAAAAGGCTTTTTTTCGAACCTTTTCCACAATGTTTTGTAAGAAAGAAATATCCTATTTGGTCAAATTTAAATTGTTAGTCTCTGAGAAAAATATTAAATTCTTTTTTTGAAAATAAGACCAAATTCAAATAAAATCTATACCGAATTTAATTTACCATTTGAAGGAGCAAAAATCTATAAAAGGTTTATTAAGATAAACATTTGTTAATAATTCAACTGTATAACGAAACAAAGGATTTAAAATTTAATTGTAGGTGCATGTGTTGTGTTTTCAAGGGTTAGAAAAGGCATCCACAGACCGAACAGCATGGATATTTTCCGAAGCTACTCAACGTCGGTAGCGTGTTTCATTTTTGCTCCAGCGCGGGAGGTTTTCCCGAAGTGACACCACGGCGAGGGCAGTTCGCAGAAATTAGCCTAATACGTAGCCCCGTATTTGCGTTGTGACAGCGGGAAAAATGATACAGTCGGCACACAAAAAACGTTCTAAAAAAGGGACGATCAACAACAACCGAAGGAATGAAACTTTCCCGTCACGTCTGGAAGTTGCCATACCATTTTGGGGTTTTCTCAAGGTTTTTCTTCGGTTCGTTTCTTGGCCATCCTTGGCCGGCGGCAGAATCGAAAGTCGACTGACTGTGTGAAACTTTTGACGGATGGGACGACGTTTAAACATTCATTTTTCCTACCCGGCTCCGCGGACTGCCGGACCGGAAACTTTCCACGCTGCGCCAAGTAAATTGGGCAGCATAAATCAGTGATGCGGCATAAATTATCACTAATTTGAAATAGAAAATGTTTGCGAGGACAAAAATGAAGTCGAGCTTGCAAAGTGCTCGGTCGTTTCGGTGAATGTAAAACTATTTTGGACATTAGTCTTTGTCGGTTAGCCGGAGGAACCGGAAGGTTTCGTGGGCGATCTTTTATTTGTTTCCTGTGCAGGGGACAGTGTGGGTTTCTATTTTCTTAACGCTTTTCCGTGCCTTTTAGCTAGGGTATTTTTGTGGTATATTTTTAGCTAGGGTAGAATATTCCAAACTATTTGTTTAGGTTACTAGCTAGCGGGGTTTTCTGGTGAATTTCATGCCTAAAGGACTTCAAAAGTTGTCAACCCTTTTTATCAAACTATTCGGCAAACCAGCAAACAAACTGTGATTCATGGAAATGTCGTGATGTTGCAGATGGAAAATTTCTATTTCATCGTCTTTAGGTCGTACGCTCGATGAGCTTTTCGTGAGGCATGATTAATTTGTTTTGAATAATCCAATAAACTTCCCAAAATGTAAAACAAAATATACTGAAACGATGTTGCAGAATGGTAGCGGTATGGAATGGTCAACCAAACAATAAATATTCATTCTTTCAATCACTGCGGACGCTTTCGCATAAAGAAAAACATAATAAATTCCCGCAGCACCTTGGTGGAAATTGTTTCGTTTGACACCTACCTTAAACACCTGCCGGCAGAGGAAGTTTTCCTTCACTGGAAGCAGTCTGGCCGAGGGGAGCGGAAGAAAAAGAAGACAGAAAAGAAAATATGAAAAACGTAAAAAACAGCTTTAATTAAAACAACATTCGAACAGCTCAAAACTTTGGCTGGCAGTGGATTTTTGAACCGAACAAACACCCGCACAGTCGGTTTTTCGGGGAAAAAGAAACGCGACGTCAACACGAGGCGGCACGTGCCGAAGAGAAGTGAAACTTCTTTCAATGATTTCCGTTATTATTGTTATTTCTGCGTCGGTCTCCTCCGTGGAAAGCTGTTCGGCACAAAACAACGCATTTTCACACGCGAAAAGCACCTTTGGGAGGGTTTAGGGTTTTGCGTTTGTTATCGCCACGCAAGCAAACACTTTCAAGGTGGAGTAGGTGTGAAAATCCACACAGAAAAGCCCACGGCCTATCAAAACCTAATTCCACTTAAACTTCTGGGTAAAGTTTCTCTTCAATTATGAGGCACATTTTGTTTTACCTAATTTTGCTGGCTCGTGTCCGTTTTTTTTTTTTGAGATGAAACAACGAACCCAAATATCTTTCTCGCAATTGACTTATGACTTAATACGGGTTCGTCGCTTGTTTAATTTGAATTCGTACTTTCTGTAAGGAAAACTTAAATCCTTTTGCTGAACATAAAAGTTGTCCACCCCCCTGTAACTTACTTTGCCATCTCGGAGAGCTGCAGTCTGCCATCTTTGTTTGCATCGAACACTCGCAGCTGGAAAAGGGGAAGAAATGGAAGCGCATTGATCAATATTGTCGAACCGTTTAACCTCTTGCCGTGCCGTGGCCTTTCACGAGCCCCAAAAGAAGTTAACCGAGAAAGAAAAACCAAGGTAAACCAAGCCCTCCAACTACCTCCTCAGGGAGGAAAACTCACCATTGTATCGGTGTATTCGATCAATTTGTCCTCCGACACGTCGTTTATCTTCTTCGCTTCCTTCAGCAGGTCCCGCAGGAAGTTCTGCACCGACAGGAGGGTAGGCGGGCGTGTAAGAAAGGGGAAGCGGAGTTTGGGAGACGTGTTAGTGAAAAGATTATGCTGATTGATGTGGTTACGGGTGGTGGTCGTTGCCGTCGAACGATGGTGGCAACGTCGTTGTTTGGTGGCATCCTCGGTTTGGCCCGAAAGAAAACCGAGGACAGAGGATGCAACGGGCGACTGCCGGTAGCTTGTGGTGTAACTAATTAAGACAGGGTTAAGAGCCACTTTAAACGATGGCATAGTCGTGGGCGCTCTCTGAGTGAGGAGTCTTAGTGTGCAGCGTCGCTGTAAATTATGCTTCACAGCGACAAATAGCTGAAGAGGTTGCGAAAAGTTTTGGCAGTAAGGGTGTTTGAGGTGGGATTTACGGCTTCTGCGGGGAACGTGGGAGACGTTAAGTAACCACTTTATTATCTAAATTAACTTCATCCATCCAGGGGTGACGTGTGTTGGTTTGGTGTGATTTTGACGAAACAATATTCGCGCTGCATTCAAAACGTTCCTTGGCTCTGCTTTTCAGCAAGAAAGAGGTACTCCAAATCCAATTTTCTATTATTGTAAAGGGATTAGGGTCGTTTTGTCTGTTTTGGACTAGATAAGGGTAGAATAGTTCCTCTTAAACAATGATTGATTACGTTCTTTATTGACCGAAATCAACTTGACGAAAGCAGCAGCTGTCGCGTTTAATTTTACTAACGATAGATTCACTTTTAATTCTTATGCTACCAATTAACTTTGAATTAATTCCATCTGTCCGACGTGTATTAATTATGGTCTTTTTGTCTATTTTGGGTTAGAGATGGATATAGTTTTTTTTAAAGCGAAGAAGTAGTATTGGTCTCATTTATTTTGTCTAACCATATTTTTCATTCAATTTCAAAATATTCAGGTTTACTTTAAATTTATTCCAGTTGTCAAAGGTTAATGTATTTTATTGTTTTGTATTGTTTTATATTTAGGGATTATTTGCCTTTTAAGCTAGAGAGAGTAGATACATTTCTCTTTAAAAAACTAATATTTTTAAGATAATTATTTACGTTCTTTGTTCACTGACAACACGATGTTTTAATTTCCCATTCTATTTCAACAAGTTTACTTTGAATTCATTCAGTTTGTTCATGATTGTGTATTTTATATTTGTATAAACTGCGATAATCCGTTCTATCGCACAAGCTCCAAAGTTAATAAAAATGAAAACCATTTTATGATCTTCAAGACTTAAGCGTCAAGAAACGATAATGTCTTCATAATAAATTATCTGCTAGTAGTTTAAATTAAATTACACCGAAACGATTTACTAACGGAGTTAAAAAAGCATCTTGCTCAATAAATCAATTAGTACACTGCACTTATGGTTCAACACTTACCTTCAGCTCATCCGCCTCGATGTAGCCACTGTTGTCGGAGTCGTACTCGCGCCAAATCTGCCGGAATCGGAAGGGAGGAAAAATCAATTAAACCAAGTTTAATTGCCACTATCGCATCAGCAGACACACACACACACAAACGCTCCTACAACCGAACGTACCTTCATAAATTCCACACTCGACTCGAGTGGATTATCGAACCGGAAGAGCAGCAAAAAGTTTTCCTCCATCGGCAACAGTTGCGCGAGCTACGCATTCGGGACGGACGCATGGAAGAGGGATAGTGAAAAGTCGCACGATAAACATTGGAAAAACTGCTGCTGATAATATATATGGGCTCATAAAATTATCGCCACTCGCGTTCGCCGGAAGATAAAACGATTAACTTTTTGTCACGCGGAGTTCAAGTTTGCCCCCAAGTTCAAGGGGGTCGGGGACGGGTGGGAAAATCATTTAAAATTCAATCTTCCCGCCGAGGGTGGTGGACTTTGCGACAGCCTGGTGGCAGCTGGCATGACGTGCCGGGAAATTATGAACCGACGACAATTGACGCCGAAGAACGGAAACGCTGAAAGCTGTCGCCTATTGAAGCTCCCGAAACGATGGGAAGATAATTATGCCAGCAATTAGTTTAATAACTTTCCACTCAATTCTCGGCACAATTCAAACATCACAATGGTCGGTCGGTGAGGTGGAGTGATTTTTCCCAACGAAACCAGCATCCCAAAGACACCTCGTTCGACATTCAATTGGAAGGAAAATTTAAGTAAGGAAACGATATGGCGACGTAAACCTAGGCCGAGCAGGAAACTGTCGTCCATTGTCGCCCCGTTAATGATGGGGCAGTTTTGTGGGTGTTTGTATCTGTGTGTGAGGGGCCACACCAACTCACGACGGGCTACTTGAGCTCCGGTTTTCCTACTGCGACTGCGACGAAGGAAAAATGAATGGAATAGAAAACAAAAACGAAGGAGGCGGGAAAACCAGCGGATGAATGAAAGCTTTTACGATCTTTCCCTTCGAAAAGGACGCAAAAACAGGGCCCAACGTGGGGTACGTTGTCTGGTGAGCTATAAATAGACACTGAGCAGCATTTTTGCCCAGCAGCCGCCCCGAACATATTTTCCCGATCCTTGTTTTCTTTTTCTTTCGGAACTTTCACGTACGATGAATGGCACGAAATGCGCCGCGTCATGGTGGGAAAACTTATCCTCCGACCGAACTGCGGCACGTGGGCAGCTTTTGCCGGTACTGTCCTCCACCGAACGCAGCTGCTAAAGGGGGATGGATTTATGGTAAAATCATTTTGAATACATTACAACAGACTCGCCGCCTCGCGTCAAGAGTTGCGCTTTGCAGGCGTTGGTGGAAAATGTTTGAACTATCCCCCGGGGACGTGCGTTGCCTGCCGAACGGGAGCTTAGGGGAATAAAATCCCATGATGAATTCTGCTCCGGGCCTCATAAGCGCCCACCGAACGAGGGCAGCTGCATCCGGGTTTTGCTTGGGGGGCAATTTGCCAAATGGCGATTTGCGGCTCGTTGGAGCTCGTCCTTTCCCGGGATTTTCCTCGGAACCCATCTCGGTTTCACGGAAGAACAGCTGAACGTGCAAACAGTTTAGAGAAGTAGAGCGATGAAGTTTTCCAACGAGGAAGCTTTTAGAGTTTGTTAATGTGAAGCAGAGGTTCTCAACAATGTGTTTCATCAACAATCTTTTATAGAGCAGAATGTCGATCAGTTAGATTTCCTTGAATCTATTTTATAACAACTATAATTCAAATTCCCTAAAATTTTAGAAGTAACAATAAAAATAATACGATATAGCAACAGTAAATGGTTGAGAAACACTGACGTTCCAATGCACCACCATCGGATGATGGAAAAAGTTGTTCAAAAGCGAGCACAAAATGAAGATCCATTGCATATTGAACAGAAAAGCAGTTTGAAGTGAACCGGAAATGTTTTATCCTAACCTCAAAATGACAAGTGAAATGAATTATGAGTCTGTCTTACTGAAACATCGGATCCGAGTACGATTGACTCATGCAAATTTAGATAATTTTGATGTTACAATCGTTTTCCAAATTCTTACAACGACGCAATTATAAAAGAACTTTTTAGTTGTTACAATCACTAAATTCTCAAGAAAGTCCTTTGTTTTCCATTGAACTTTCTCAATCCACGTTGCATGGAAAAAAGTTCATCGAAAAGTTGAAGTAAATATAAGAACTTTGAAGGGTTGTTATCAATTTATTTTATCTCAACTTTGTTTATCATATTCATTGGGAGTATTTTACTGTAGATCAAAACACATTTAGTCACGCATGTTTTAAATTTGGAGTGTAAATATTAACGAGAAGCCGACATGATAAGTGTCTAACGTCAGTGAGCTTACTTCACTTAAACGATTGAATTTATAGTAATTAAAGTGTTTAAAAAGGAAGTGGTTTTCTCAAATTTGGCTTCCTCTATTATAACGCTCTAGACTTATTTAAAAATAAAAAATAAAAATACCAAAGGTAATTTTACAACACACACACTTACCTCCCGAATGTCGATCTTGCCATCCTGATTATCGTCGTACGCCTCCATGAAGCACGATTTCAGCTCGACCAGCATCTCATCGGTGAGCGACTGTTCATTTGGTTCGTTTATTTTTACCAGCGGCACGATAAAAGATATGGAAAATTCACATTTAATACAACACACTGCAACCGGAGCCCTTAGCGACTAAAAGCAAACGAAAAAATCATCACACCGAAGCACGCTACTGTTTTGTTTCCTCGCTAGTCGATCTAGAATCTTTATGATTTTGGAAAGGAAATTAAAATCGCTAACGTTTTGCAAAACGGTTCAAACTTCGGGTGCACGGATGCCAACGAATGAGAAGGGGAAGGGCAAACGCATAGAGATGTGTTACGGAAGCAAACACGGTGCGATAGATTGTGCACGAAGTGTTTTGGGGTGAAAGAGGGATGATAAAACTATACAATTAGTTGTCGTTGAGACATAATTAAATTTTAAGTAAAGAATAGATTCAAAAGCTAAAAGAATAAATCAACATTGAAGAATAAACTGAAATATTTGGAAGGGTGTCAGATAGTTTTCCTACATCAAATTTTTAAATGCTTTTTTCAAAGGGTATTTTATTACTAAGGTGCCCAATTAGGATCCACACTATTTAAAAAACACATAATTTTTCAATAAAATTATATAACACACAAAATTTCAAGGATCAAAATTGGGAAAATCAATAGAATATTTCCCATTTTTATTACCGTTGAAATGTCTCAAAATGGATGTTCCAGCGAGACAAATTTTAAGAACGCATCGTCGATGAAAAACAAAACCGACGAAACAACGCTCATTTCCAATTTTCTTCACCTGAGTTAACAAAGCCATAAAATGGACCCTAGAGTGGGTCCAATCATCAAAAAAGTTGGGAAAAATCCACTCGAACCAATCATTTTCCACCGCGAGCGACAACCGCACGGTGGAACCGGAAAGACTCATTTTTGAGTCCGGGAAAACGGTCGCGCGACGCGGCAAGGGCACAAGGAGGAAAAACCGGCTCGCCGGTGGGCTGCGTGATGCAAAATTAATCAAAACGTTATGCGAGCCGGCGCGCTCTGTTGCTCTAGGAAAACCAATATCGATTGAAAATGGTGGCGCAAAGAATGTAGCGAAAAGATGGTGGAAGTGTGTGTGAGCGAGGAGGGAAAAAACGGAACAAAAACTCAAATCAATTTCATCGCAGCATATTTCAGCACGGGTGGTGTTTTTTTTTTGCCTCAAAGTCTGCGTTTTTCACGCAACAATGCTGTGAGGACGATTTTCCAAAAAATAAATAAAGCTACTAAGAGTGCAATAAGCGTGAAGGGCCTGTCTCTCATTTTCGTTCGTTCCCTCTAACGGTCGTTTTTGGGTATCATTTGAACGCAGGATAAAGGAGGTTTGAGGTGAGTGTCCTGTTTTATGGGCAGCAATCAAGCGGGTAAAGGTTGTTTGTTGAGAAGGTGAAACTATTAACAATTTTGCCCCAAAATTCCGCCAACCTCGGCAGAAACGCTCCCGAAAGCGCTGTCAACCAATCAATCTCGAGAAGTTGCGGGTCGTAAGCGAAGCAGAGAGAGATAGAGAGAGATAGGGAGGAATAGAGTGATGCGGTTTTCGGGGCCCAAATTTGGTTCCGTTTCGTTGACCTTGTGCTTTGTTCTGAGCCCCGGAAAAAAGGGGTTTAGTTTTTCATTTCTAGCGCTAGATCGAACAAACAGAGCTTGAATGGGAAAGTTTAAATTGGAAATATTCTACTTGGTGAAAAAATGGTGCTCATCGCAGGGATTAAATACTCTAGAGCTGTGCGCTAATGGATGTTGATTGAGTTAAAAACTTTACGGGAATTATGAAGAAAAGGTATGAGCGTGATTGTTTTTTTAAAGCGAATGCTTGGGGCCTCGTCTGTTTGGCAGTTTCTTTTTTCGACGGTTTATTTTTTCAAAGTGAGCATTAATGTGGTATGTTTATACGATCAGATGTTAGCGTGGTAGCTAACGCAAATCGTAAAACATACACACATACGCAGACACACGCACACACACGGGTGGGGTTACTACATACTAACCGCTTTTTGCTGAAGGAAACCGAAATAAAGAAAACGTAACTCGAAAGGAAACGAGAGACCGAAACGAAAGAAATAAAAAAAGAGGGAAAAGAAATCAGTCAGTGAGTTCGTTCGTTGTTTTTTTTTATTGCCTGACGAACACGAAACGGTGTTTATTTGGGGAATGACGGGAATGAATTTCCCCCGAAAAGGGGACGATCGGGAGACAAAACGGGAATTAACCGACCAGCGGGTGTCCCGGCTGTTAAACGCATACATTTACACACACACACACTCACACTCGGACACACAGTAAACACACGCACAGATACTAACAAACCAAACGAGAACACGCCGGGACGAACGGATCGAACGAGGAGGGTGAGAAAACCATCCCCGGAAAAACGAATCCTATTGTGGAAGAGGAAGGGGTTGAGGTGGTCAGGGAAAGTGAGTGATCTTACCTCCGGGCTGATGTCGGTGGCGTTTGCGCTGGAGACGAACTCCTTCAAGAAACCATCCAGTTCGGTTCCTTCGATGTAGCCGTTTCCTGGTGGATGATAATAAAGAAATAGAGAAAAGTAGAGTTAAAAAGAAAATAGAAAACAACAATTGATACGATACGAAAAGTTGGTTTACTTCCAGAAAAATTTATTTAATGAATAAAAGAAATACTTTAACCAAAACAAACGCATTGGTTATTAATCCTGCTCATAAACCAACTAAAATTTCCCACGGGTGTAAATATCCCGATGGAGGCGCCTGGTTGTTTTCACTCTACCGACATAATGTTGGTCGATTAAAGCAGAACAAGATTATAATGGACATTTGGAACAAGTTTTCTCATTAAAATACCGAATCTTCTATGGTACATAGCTTCAATCAAACGCAAAACAATGAAACATGTCTGTGCTATAAATGCTTTTAATGCAAACGAGCCGTAAATGGATGCTGATTGCCCTCCGTAACATAAAACAAACCAGTGTCAACACGCGCCGATGACAAGTCAACATAAAAACCTACCAACAATCCTAAGCGCTTCCTAGCGAAACGATAACGAATGGAAGGCCGTTAACCATTACGTCACGCGTTTTAGTTCGACGCAGGACGTGCCGTTACTTCGCGACTTCATCATCGAACGTTGGCTTCCAGGGCGTGACCCGCCTGTTGGGTCGCATTAAGTGGTATGTATTAATCAAAGCGTCTCCAGAACCCCGCGACAATTTAGCTCCGATGAGTGGAGAATTTTAATTATCCCATAAATCATCAAATTCGCTCGTGCAACCCGTAGCGAATGTCGATCGAGTTCCCGAATGGAACTCACGTACTGTTTGAACAGAAATAATTACCGTTCAATGTCAAAGCGAGTTGTGGGCTGGAGAAGAAACACCCGGTACAAGGTCTTTGTTCGCCAACTGTGTACCAAATGTAGTTCTTGGCTCGAAATGGGACGAGGAAATGTGGTCTTGCATTTGCAAAATGTTCCCTATCGTATTTTATCTGTTCGTTTTTCGTAATTGGCTTATTTTGAGCACATTATTCAAATGGTCCGAGGAAATAAATTTAAACTTGTTTAAATGCGAGAAAAATTTGGCAAATGGTGCATAGTTGAAACAAAATGAAACTAAAGCACAATCGAAAAACATTCTTCGACTTTTGGGAAACAATGGCATGGCAAAATTCTTTAGAAATCGAGTCTTGAAAAAAGGCAGATAAACAAAACTTTCGCCAAGTCGATTATCAAACGGCTCGATTGATAAACAGCACCGAAAACGAGCAGATTATATGGAAAACTTTCCGCAAGCCAACTGAACCGTGTACTTTTGACAATTGAACACAAAACCGGTCTTTCGATAGGGCGGAAAAGAAAACAAACCCAACCAAATGGCGGCAGTTGGGAAGAAATGACAGCATTAGCCAATAAATTTGACTAGTTACGCGAGCCGAAAAGCATCCACGGCGCCAACGATACCTTTCCTATTTTTTCTTGTGCGCTTTCTTTATTATTTCTTCACGTACAAGGGAAGCTGCCTGTCTCTTATGAGTCATAAAAGCTCCACCGGTAGACGCGCAAAAACGGGCGAAAAGCTGGGGTGGGAGGACAATTTTATTGGAACCATTTCGAACTGCCGGAAGCTGGCAAATAAACGTGAGAAAAAATTTGGGGAAAACGACAAGTGAAAAACAGAAAACACACGGCGCTTGGAGGAAATTGTTCGAATTGAAGGTTCGTTTGAAGGACGGAAAGCTATAAAAATGAACAAAACGGCTGAAGAGCAAAGTACGGAGCATAAAAGCCGAGCCAAAGTCGCCGGTAACGAACTTTTTATTCTCACTACGCGGGGAGGTGCGCTTTTTTTCCTAGTTTGTGCTCTGTTGTTGTTTGTTTCTTCTCCTACACGTTCCAATAAATCGTTCCAACTAACGTGAAGAAGCGTGGGCAATTTCAAAGATGAGTCGCTTCATTCCCTCCGAAGCGCCGTAAAGATTCGGGCGAAAAGAAAGCGAACACGATCAGCTCTTCAACAAGATGGGCGGAAAAGTAGGAAACGGCAGAAGGTAAAACATCATAAAGCAAGCACACGCCACGACGACGTGAGTCATCGTTTTTTCAACGTGAGTAGTGTTTTTATCTTCATTTTGGGATCGATATGATACACTGATTCGATTGCAATCGTCACGGAAGCGGAAGGCAGAAAGTGATTCTCAAGACAATGACATAAGATACGAGCAGCAATGGGTGAAAATAGATTAAAAATGTCACTTTCTTGTTTGCGCTGATCTGCAATCTTCATGCGAACACTTTGGTTTGACTCATATAATAAGAGTTTATTTACAAAAATGTTTTCATCTCTGAGAATTTAATGAAGTTAAAATTAAATTTCAGATTATTCTAACGGTTTAAAAAGAAATCAAATCGTTTTCTAATTTCTAGAATCCCACCTAAAACGTAGAATTAGGCACGAAGCTACAATTCAGAAATATTTTTCAAATGCCCAAATAATAACAAATACAATACGTAAACAGCATTTTTCCGATTCATTGGAAACTTAAGATTGTACTTAATTGTACCTTAGAAAACGTAAAAAAACACTAGAAATGAGAATGAAACAGAATTTTCAAACATCTTATACTTGGTATTGATTTGTTTTCAGCTTTAGAAAATTACAGAAAAACATACAAACAAGCACAAAAATACACGAAAAACTAGACTAACGTTGAAATAATTTTAAAATTAATGCATTAACAACATCTTTCGTTGCAATATAATCTTTAAAATGGAATCAATTGGCTTTCAACTTAAGAAAAGCACAGAAAGTACTAGGAATGAGCGAGAAATCAAACTTAAAAAATTTAAAGGGTCTAGATAATATTAAAATTAATCCGTAGACAACAGCTTTAGATTCCAAAGAAACTAAAATTGGCCTCATATGAAAAGAAGGAAAACATTTCCTATTCTCAGCTTGAACTACGTTATTTTTTAAGTTTAATGCTTTCTATTAAGACGGGAAAAGCTTTCTCCAAAGTGAACTGATCGGATGTATCGGCACCCGCTAACCCTTGGTTTATGAATTGTTATTTAAGCTCGTAAACAACCCGTCCCCTTTAAGGCAACCTTTTTCCGTCAAAGACCGTCCCAATATTCGACTCACCATCTCGATCGTAATGACTCCAGACGTCCATGAACTGATTGGCGGACAGCTTCTTCAGCTCGCGCGACTCCGGATCCCGGTACTGGCGCATGAAGTTCTGTGCCTTCTCCAGATGGACCTTATTCGTCGGTGACTGCTCCATGATGGCCGATGCCGCTTGACGACGATGACGAGCGTCCTCTTACTTCGGTGCTCGGAAGAAATCGTTCTTCCCCGGGTGAAGCGAGTCGATGATCTGAAGTGGAAAAGGAAAAGAGTAGGAAAATGAAAAGTTTTTGAAAAAGATAAGGCAGAATGAATTGCCGAACCGTCTGCGATGGAGCTTAAACCTTCCCAGACAGCAGCTGTCAGGTTTGTGGTGGTGTGTGGTGGAGATAAAAGAATGGAAAGCAAGAAAAAAATATGCCCAAAACGCTGCCAGACATAACTCAGAACAGATTGACCAACTCTAATCCAATGGCGTCGTCTTACCCCAAAATGAGGTTCTTATCGAACGTAAGGCGTTCTAGTGTGTGCGGACACGGATCGATGCACCCCCCTTATATGGCGCACTCGGGCGTGCCTCAACCCGGCATTAGTAGTCCCAAAGTGGTGCAAGACTCAACGGCCGCAAGAGATCTGCCAAAGGGAAGCCTCTAAACCGCTTTATTCTCTTTCGCTTTCTTTTATCGTACTCTGTGAGGTAAACAAGCACATCGCACGAATATCCCCGCCAGATATTGATTCTTTCCTGCAGGCTCCCGGTGGGAAGTACAAGAGGTGCTTGTAAACGTCCCCCAAAGCGTAGGGTGTGTGTGTGCGTGTTTCTTACAACCCGCCAACAGCGTTCCATGGATGTTGCTTGAATAAACATACTCCTGTCCGGACACGCCGTTGCTATCGTCGACGACGTTCCAGAGCATTCCAAGACTTGACGCGCCTTCGTAGGCCGTGGATTGTGGAGCAAGACGCACGCAAACCATTCAGCACTTGTTGCCCAAGCAAGCTCCTTTCCGGATTGTTTTTCAAAACGTTCCTCCAGTTGACCCCGCGGCGGTGTTTTGCAGCTTCTTCGATGTTGTAATTCGATTTCCGATGTTATCGCACCGGTTGCTTGGATGCTCGGATCGAACTTCGGCTGTGCGAGGCAATATATAAATTACATTAGAGCTGTTTATGTTTTCTGTTTGGGAGGCTCACTGTTTGAGTCTGTTTTTTTTACAAACAACATCATGAACAAAAACATGCCAAGAAAGGGAGAAAACGTGGTCGATGAACTACTCTTCGAAGGGATTTCTTTTGTTCAATACTAACACTCAAAGAAACGCGAAGGCTCAGCTCAAAACTAGCAACTTAATACATTCTTCAAACATTCTAGCGAACAAGGTTTTTTGGTTCGACTGCGAATGTTTGCCCAGAGTAGGCGAAAACTCGCCAAAACTTTTCCAAACCAAAATAACGAACTCCGAGCAAGTTCGGTAGCGTTGTAGCTGACGCTAGGTGTTCGGACTTTTTTGCCGCACCTTCAATTTCCGGCGTGGTATGTTTTACGGCGTAATTCAATCTAGCGAATGGTCCATTTGGCAGAAATCGTGATCTTAACCAAACAGCGACGTCTTCGTGTTGATTTTGCTGCGAAGGCGTCGGATTTACAATCGCCTTCAATCCATTACACTTTTTATACACCGGCTTTTATCCACAGCTCAGTGGGGTTCGGGCTTGTATCTTCGTACAGTTTTATTTTATCATCTTCCTTGGGTGTTTTGAAAACACACAAATCACGAGCATCAATCAAATGGCATGTAATGGATTTTATTATCGGGTTAGTGATGAAAAAAACGATGGTGTGGAATATGTTCTCTTGACATCTGCGGCTCGGTTGATTTTTATCAAGTGATTACATGCTCTACGGGGTGCATAAAATATTCACACGTGTGCTAATCCGTTTGGACACACGGACACAACCCACTGACTTTGCAAACTCCGGACGACGAATGCTCTCGGCCACAGCATGGCACCGAGTAAATCAGATTATTTAATTGATGGGACCACTTAAGGTGATGGAGAAACTTGTTCCACCCAAAGGGCACACACACCCACACACAGTACGGTATAATTAGGTGCACCTGGAGGGGCCAACAGAAGACCGAACCTGGGCTGGTCTGGTAGGTTCTGGGAAACCGGTTGGGTGGGAGTTGATTTTGTGGCCTGCCTGGAGGAGAATGTTTGCCAAACATATTGCACCGGATCTCCGGTACTTCCACAGTCCAGTTGTTGCACCAGAAACACTCCTTGTCAAGAGCAGGGCAATCATACCTGCATACGCTGGGACACTGAAACACTTTTCAATAAAACTGAGTAAGTTTTATTGAAAAGTGACAAGTGGTTTGTACGACATGAAGTTGTGGGTGTAAACACTTTCTTTTAGGGATTATAATCGGATGTGGACCGTAGAGGATGTTCTCTTGGTTTTGTGTTGCCAAATAAATTCATGCCAGATGGATTTTGGATAATACTTCTCGGTTTGTTGATGCTTCCAAAGTCCTTTTTCCACATCAACGTTATTTCTACGCCTGAAGGTATGCAATGTACATAACTTGCGAACAGTTGAATATTTAAGTTTTCTCTGAGAAAACCTAGAGAATTGTGGGTATTCCTATATTCCACAGCTAATATTTTCAAGTAACTTGATTCTCTCAAATTTACCCATAGTTGAAAAGGTTAAATATGTCCCACAGGCTATGTACAAAACCAATCAATTATAGTTTGCAGAAGCTTAACGACAATCGTCGACAATCAGTCCTCTCCAAAGTTTCCTCAATGGTCTGACAATCCATCAGAAAGTTTGTTGTACAGTATTTAACATGGACTTAACACTGCCAGACCGATCGACGACCCACGAGGTAAGTGTATATAGGATAATTCGTTACGGAAAAGCGATACAATCGTTCCAACGAGCACGACTCTAGTTATATCACGCCTTTCGGTACCCGGAAAGGGGTTTCTTATGTGCACACACCAAACATGCCGCACCGAAAAACGCGATTCCCAGACCTATCAACGTGCGCTCGGTAATTGAAACCTGCAGGTTCACTAGTAAGATCGAGGTAAGGAGTCGTTCCATGCAACGTCCTATTGGAGAGAATGGTTGCGCCGGTGAAACTTATCTCGTGCCACAGTTCGCTACACATGACCACCTCGTCACCTGTGCTGTGGTTTACCTACCCGGTAAGTGCACTCCAAGTAAGTAAAAGAGTGTAGAGAAACTTTTCTAATTACAGCCAAGGCAACAGAAAGAAAAACTAAGGGGGCGACGCTTTCTTAAAGGAAGAAAGCCGCCAGAGTTAGTGGTGGTTGTGTTGGTGGGGAAAAGGTTCCGGTTAAGTTGTATGATTTAGTAGTAATGTCGGTGGTTATGCTTTCGGGGGGAGTATGTGGTGTGTTGCTTAAATGGCTCAAGCAGAAGATAAACTTTGTTAATAGGAGAAAATTAATTTTATTCCAAAGGAAAACCGTTTTGCGTTTGGGTAGAATTTAATTAAAAAATTAAAAACAATATCTTTAAATTGTATTAAATGCACTGCGCCATTGAAGAGTAACTTCAGAAGATTTTACCATAGCGATAATCGTTGGGATTTCCACTAAACTTGCCACTTTAACACGAGCATGAAATGAACACTAAAAGTGCCTTGGCGTTGAATTAAGTTCTCGTCGGTAATCATTTCATGATCGGAATGATAACGAAGTTGGTTAAAACAAGTTCCGTAGGCAGTTCCGTAGGTGGAAGGAATTGCGTGCACAATTTTCTAAGCGCCGAAGTCACCGGACGGAACTGAGGTGAAAAGATGTGAGCTGTGGTTAGATAAAACCTCACCGGAACACGACGAGCATAAGCGATTCGGTCGGACACAAGGAACGCTTGCGAAGACAGTCTCGAAGTTGGAATTGGTGACCGTTTCGTTATGTCGGGGCCAAAGGTTGCCGCTTGGGGGGCAAAAGGTAAAAGGGTAGTGGACCCGGTCAGCGGTTCGATCGTTCGACTATCGAAATGAACTCTGAATAGAAACACCACGGACGCTTCCGGTCGGATGTTGGCAAAAATAGTTAGCTATTGACTTCAGTCTTCGTCCGAAGACGCTCTGTTCTGTTTTCTCTATTTTCCAACCAGAACGGTGCAATTTCAACCCCCAAGAAGTCGAGGAAAGCTTGCGGGATTTGGAAGGATTGTAACGAATCTGTAATCCCTGGGTATTTTCTTCGTTTGCCACCGACGGAAGACCATCGGATACCCTTTCGACAGGAAGCGCCGAATGAATGCGGGCTTTGATTCGCTTTGGTTTTCCATTCATATTGACTTGCCGTGCGCTTTCGATCGGATCGTCCGAGCAAAAGGGGTTGCTCTATCGATAAGCATTCTGCAGCTGACGCATCAATGACGACCGACCGCTGCGTCAAGATTCGGATAAAAGGATATCCTCTACAGGGTTCCGAGATCAACCGTGTTTTTGCCAGCTCTTTTGTGAGCACATGAGTTTAAATTTACTCCTTTGGTAAGCGAACAAAGCGCGTGGGATTTAGTTTCATGAGGTTGGAAAATATTATCAAAAGGAAATGTATTGCTTTGGATGTTAGTTTAGTTTTGGCTACAGAAGAAGCATCTATCAAAAATAAGTGATTTACAAAAATGGTATAAAACGGAAATTTGTTATTTTTAATACCCACTAAAAATATTCAAATAAGAAAGTCGTATCGTATTTTATTTAAATGAAATAGATGAGAGACAATTATCAAAAACAAGTAAAATAATAAGAAGTAAGTTATCGAATGTGGGTTTCCTAGCTTTGATACTTACTAAATATATGTAAAAACATAGTATTTTATTAAAAAATCATATTAGGAGTAAGTATAAAACACAATCCACAAAATTTTATTAAAAGAACATATAAAACTTCGACAACCAATCGCTAATAAATTAAAAATTAAAACTTAACACGAAAATTTTTCAAGCTAATTTCATAAGACCCTTGATTTGTGAGAGTCACCAATAAAAGGAAATTGAATTTATTTTTCAAAATGAATGCACCAACACTTCCACAAGAGTTTGGGAGAATGAAAAACGCCGTTCTGGAAATTACGTATTCATGGTAATACTTTTTCACTGCTAGCAACACTTAGGGGCCATAAAGTACGCCACTTGGACCGGATGCTAATGGAAATCAATTCCACGAATGGTCCGCACATTTCCTCACATTCATTCGCTCTCGCCTTCGCCCTATCTACCTCTCTCTGTTTGACCTCAGCTTCGTGCGTCGATGACGTCGTTATGCAGCTAAGCTTGCGGATGCAGTTCAGTTGAAGGGTGGGTGAGTTGATTTAGATATTTCCCTTCTCTGCCTTCCCGCATCGGTCGGATTTCCCGGGAATCCTTCCATGGCGAGCCGATAGTTTGTTGGTTTTCAATTTATGTTCCCGTGCCGACCGAAAGCAGCCAGAGAGTCCTTGCCAGAGGACCTTGCATGAAGTCCGATTGCATCGAAATCTGCACCGCATTTGCGTACGTGGCGTGAAAGAAATGCGGAAAATCGAACGAAATGGCCGAAAATCCCGCTCTCTCTCTTTTCTCCTTTTTGTGCCGCAGAAATTGTGATTCGGGTTTCATGTTCCCTACCGTAGCGCAATCGGGCACGTTTGAGTGTGAGTACATTGATTCCAATCTGCATTTGTGGCGCTTGCGAACACATCCTGGCGCAGGCATGATTTGCGCACACATAATTCTTCTTTTTTTCTGCAAACGACCCCGAAAACTTTCATGGAAAAATCCAAACAAGCTTCACAAAGAGGAAAAAAACGGTGGGTGTTAGCGAAAAGATTTGAACGAAAATGAAAAGGCGAACGAACAAATCGCAAGAATGTACATTCCCGTTCAAATAAACATCCACCCAATACTGCAACGTTGGTTGATCGTGATCGCGTGCGGGTGGAAAAAGTGCAGATGAGAAGTTTTCCGAGCCCCGGAAACAGCAAAACATGGATCGGGAATTTTCCCAAGCTACCGTGTTATTGGAAAAGGCTGAATCGTTCGAATGTTGTTGAGCAATGGCGCACCAAATACCCGCATTCAAATGAACATTGAACCTAATTCAATACAACATCCGGTATGAGCTTGATGCTATACGCGCCTTTTTTTCGTTTGCCATCGTTTAGTTTTTATGTGTTTCACTCGCTTTCGTTAGCATCAAATTCCATGAAGCTTCTCCCAAAACCAGATTATTGCAATAAATTGGTTCTTTTTATTTTGAAAAGAAGAGGAAAAATTGCATTGGCATAGTTCAAATAACATTTCGTACAGATCGTGTTCATCAAAGTTCATATTTAAAATGCATTCCTTTTTGCCTCTCAGGCAAACATGTTTGTTATATTCTGCCTTGTATTTATACATATTTGCATGGTTTTAATTTACTAGAACTTATTTTAGGTTTACGGAGAATTTTAAATAGGCTTAAGAGTTCAGCAGGCGTTTGCATATTGGCATTGAGTGTAGGATTCCATCTTTTAAAAGCGGTTTTAGGGGCAGTAAGACCGGCTTTTGAAACCGAATTCACTGGTTTCGGTTACAATCAGATTTATTTATGTTTAAAAGGGTAGATTTCTACACATGGAGAAGCTTATAAATCTTTAAATCGAGGGATATGTTGAATTAATTAATTTCTTTTGAAATTAAATGTATCCGTTCCAGAATAATGAGTGAAATTTGAAATTTGCTACTGCTTTGAAATTTTGTTTTCGAACCCAAATGAATTTTTTAAATAAGTCAAGTGAATGTCCAACACATCTCAGGCAAACAGACCACTGTGGGAGGATTTTAGCAAGGCACAACAATTTGTGGCTTTCACCCCCGATGAAGTATGTCCACGTCGCACCGGAAAATCCTTGGCGTGATGCCATTGAGCCTGTCAAATGCCGGACTCTGCAGAACTCCCCCTCTGAACGGACTCTACTATCATGATTGCATCCCGACGGACTTCACTTGCCTGTCAGTACGCTTTTCGACCCACACACACTCACACAAACACCCACTCCCACACGCTCAATGAAAACCTTCCCTTAAGCAGTTGGAAGAAAACCGAGTCCGGTGAAAACCGAACGGCAATGTACATTCTATTGTTGATGCAGATTGTCACACACCAACACGAATATCCGCATGGACAGATAAAGGGTTTCTTAGGCAGACATTCCCACCAGCCAGAATGTGGTATGATTTGTCGGTCCCGGGAGGAACCGGCTGCACATAAATGCATGCTGCACAAGAGATCTGGCCCTCGGGAGGAGTTGAGATTTGAATAGTGGCATGATCTGTTTATCGTTTCCAAGCTACACACACACACCGTTCACTATCTCATGCACTTGAATAGGTTCTAGAAGCTCCAAGGGTTTTCTGTGTACAAACAAGTAGTTTATATACAGCTTATGAAAGGATTATTGTGAAATAACAACGGAATTATAGTCCGCAAATACCATCAAGTCGTCATAAACAACTACGAGGCATCTGTTGTGTCAACAAGTTTTATGTTCCCAAACCCAAACCGTTGAAACGAACAAAACGCTTAGCAGAAATTCCGATCCAACGTCCATGAATATTTTCATTCACTCGCAAACATTGCATAACGCTGGAACGTAACGTTGCAGTGGGAATGTAAATTTGATTTCCCAGATTAAAAGCATAAACCATCGCGCGGGTAGAACGAAGGAAACCCCAAGCAGGGCAGAAGGCATTGCGCACCGGATGCAGTTTCCACTCCAATCACTGCTAGTGGAATGCAATTTCATCATTTCGCTTGGAACTGTTTGTTCTCTTTTACATGCAGCAACGTTTGCGATTGTTAATATTTTCTTCTGAAGCGCTCGAAAAATGTATGATACGAGGGGAAGTTAAATCGCTTCCGAGCTGCATACTTCTCCTTCTACTGAGATTGGCTATACGCCATGAATATAAATAATTTCGAATGTTTCAATCCTTTTAGCTTGTGGCAAGAACGCGTAGCAATACAAGAAACATGGTTAAAATTGATGTGAAACAAGTAGATTATTGATTCAAATCGATTTATTAACAATTGCCTCGGACTGCCGTAGGTTGATTTCCTTTAAGCTTTCCATTTGTTTTACCTTCCACGAAGCATTTTATATTAAAGAGGAGAAAAATATTCCACCAGCACCAGTATACGAAATAAGTGCTACAAATTGATCTTCCTTCGAACTGTTTCTGACGATGATTGAAGGGATTACTTCACCGGAACATCGGTGTATCAAAGAATGACAATATTAGGCGAACGATTACGATCAGCGAAGGATGGAAAAAAACTTTCCTACCGTTCAAATAAGCCAGCTCGGAAAACCGTTCCGATCGAAATTCAATACCCACGAGCACGGACGTGGGAAGCAGCAATTCCGGATCGGAGAATCCGATTCCGAGAGAGGTCGCTGTCCCCCGAGGGCAGGACAATCGTTTCCCGGGTCCGAAACTTCACCAGAACGTGCGGTGAATGTTTTCTGCTTCTTTTTTTCTGAGTCGCTCTTGGAAAAAGGATGGCGGTGTAATTTGAGAGAAATTGGAATCGCCTCAAGGAAGCTCAAGTGGTTGGGTCACTTTCCACGGAATGCGGTGCGTGGGAAAAGGGGGAGTTGGGAGGGCAATGAAGTGGGTGGGAAAATTGTTTCGTTCGCCCACAACGTCACGCGTCCACAGCAGAACGCTATTTTTAGACACACAAAACCCAAACGAAGGAAATGTGTCGAAAGGGGAAAGTTTTCCCAAGGCACAGTACAATAAGAACGAACAAAGTCACATACACAAACATACAGAAACGCGTGGGAAAGAATGATCATAAATAGATAAATATGGAGGCCGTTATCGATTGTTCAAAAGTGTCTGGAATGGTTCGGCGCGATTGCTTTCGATTAGTTTCGGGCGAAAAAGGAGAAAACGGAAAACCCACCCCGTTTTGTGTGTGTATGTGGCGGTGTGCAAACGGTGGCCAATTTACTTTTATAGTAGCAATGAAAAGATTATCCAATGGAAAACTGGGCAGCCCGGGTTTCTCCGGCAAGGAAAACGAGAAGGACAATTTCAATGAATTTTAAATTTGCCCAACCCCCGTGCCAGAGATGGTTAAAAAATGCAACAGCAGGCACGTATTGGTGAGGGAAAATTTTGTTTCCTGTTTTAACTATTCTTTGGAAGACTGACCAACCCTCTCGATGTTCCTGCGAAGTAAAGGGACGGACCATTAGGGTCGGGGAAGTGGGAGCGGGGATTATTTATGAGAAAATCCCGGTGCTGATGCAATAAATGTAAATAGGAATTGAAAAACAGATTATTATAATTTTATAGCACCCTATTGGTGGCAACGCTTTGGTGGTTAACGGAAAACTCTTTTGCGCATTTTAACAACCCTTTATAAATGGCTTACATTTCCTTATTTGATTTCGTTTGCTTTTCTCATGACATCATGAAAGATTGATTTTAAATAAAGCGTAAACGAAACGGTCATGAAGGTCTTATTTTTTTAACATTATATACGCCGTAAAGTATGCAAATGTAACTACATAAAAACTGCAACTTTCCAATTTTTGGAAAGATGATTTTTCAACGATTTTTATGAAACATTACAGTTTCTGGGATAAGCAAATAATGTTGATGATTTAAATAAAAAAAATCTCGTACTTTTCACGAAAAATTTCTATTTTGCTGGGAGCTTGCGTAACAGCATTTTCATGCCAAGCTGGTGTGATGTTGTAATAAAAACGAATATATCCTTACGGTTTTGGTAAGGATGCATACACCCGGTGCATTAAATAAAGCTAAAGAGCGTTCTCTAAAAAGACCCTCTAGACTCGTTCGACCGAATGTTTTATCTCTGGCATTTTAATGATCTCTCAACAGAAAAAATCGCTCGCGAAGGCACTTTTGAAGCTTTCTAGTTCGGACGGTACCTATGACGAGAAAACAATAAAGAACGAAAATAATCTGCTAGGACACTTGTGCAGTTGGATATGAAAAGAACACACCAGACTCTCAAGCGTTCGGGAAATGGCACAACATCTTGCAGATTGACGCATTATCAAGGATTCCCGAGTCCCTTGGTTTGAAATATTCACTGCAGCATTCCGAACGTCGTGAGGCAACGGGTCGTTAGCGAAAGGCAAAACACAAAAGAAGATTGTGGAATATAATAAATTCAGTTTTTTCTCTGGGGTTTCTTCTCACTTGCACCCCCGAAAACAGTCTGTTTCTTGAGAAGTTTCTTTCTTTTTCGCCTACAATGTTTGCTACATTTGAATCGAAAAAAGAAACGTTGGCCTAACGCCATGTCTTTTCATGCATTTTTTCTCCCGTTTATCTTCCGGTGACGGAAAAACAATCGTTTTGTGCTGGATTGCTGCAAGCCCCCGGTCGCCGGCATTCGATGGGACGAGGGGATTATGCTGGCTAAGCGTAAATTTAGGAGCAAATAAATCACTCTAATCGTTCCGTCCTCCACTCAATGGCAGACACTCAATGCCGACCTTCGGATGCTCCTATGCTCACCCCGTGGCCACCTTTTCGGGGCAGTTTACACGAACGGGCGGAAAACATTCTTCAGATCATCTTTACGTCCGCAAAGCAACGCAATTTCACGTTCCTCCTTTTTTAAGGTGCAAGTTTATTTCTATCACTTTCGTAGGAATTTTACCTTTGGTTTTTCTGAAAGGATCTCCTAAGAAACTCGCCCAGGTTGATTGTCTGAACTGGACAAAGTCTATATTTTTAGGAACTGAGTAAACAAACACCGCCTTAGCCAAGGGGAGATTCGTACTATTTCGGGTGTTTGATATCCCAGAAAGACATCCACACGAACAGGCAATCCCCCAGACGCGTTCTCTTGAAGGACCTTGCCACATTTAACATCGGCAAACATCGGAATGCGCATAAAAGAGAAGAAAAGGAACCGACAGCGGCCGGTTGGGGTTTTGCGAATTGATTAAATTTTCAGGTACCCTGCGTGACAGTTTCGTACGCGACCACCGCGAAAGGAACTAGCACTTCCACCGACCGGAACCACTTTTGCTTGTGGGTGGGATTTGGTGGGTGGGATCCTTCTTCGAACGCTTTTTGTTCCCTGCGAAATGGTCCTCGCGAGGCGTTCGCCCCGCCGTTGAAGGTGGAAGTTTATGTGCCGTCGTCCAATGACGTGCTCTCGGCTTAAACTGGTTTAATGCCGCCTATTTTATTTTTTCCCTCTTTTTCCCAACCAGAATATCAACGAGTACCGAATCAAAAGGATTACGGGATGCTAGAGGGGGCGTTTTTGGCGCTTTTGGGCGCACGGAAATTACTTTCAGTCACATCAGCCCGGAATGGTAGCTAGTAAAATGTTGCCGAACGCGAATCACGAGCTTATGAGCGTCACTGAGGGACTATGTCGTTTTGCACAAATAGCATTCCGTGCGGTGCATGACTATCAATGAATGAACGCTACTTAAACTCAGTCACAAAACTGTGCATGCTCTCGGTAAACGGTTTTGTTTGGCACGGAATCTTATTAAAAGTTTCGTGGAAATATCAAACCGATCGGAAGAGAAGAATGCGAACTAAATTAGATTTTCTTTCGTTGTTAAATAGTTCAATTGAATCGAATGGTACTGTAATAAAATCGGTTCAATGATAAAAAGATAATGTCTGTAAAAAACCGAACCCATAAATCAAGTACAAAACAGAATGAAATGGGCCTGTAATATACAATTTAAATTTGCCTCAATTCACTTATTGTATTGTAAGAAAAAGATTCCTCATTAATATTTATAAAAAAAGATTAATTATGCTCATGGAAGCAGTTTTTTAAATAATCCTTTTTTTATATGATTTTATGGTCCACGGATTTTATATTTTCGAAGAATCAAAAATAGATCATTATTAAAATTGTTTATACGTAAAAGAAAACATAATTTTTATAAATAAGTAAAAATAATAAGAATCATATAAAGTGAAAAAACACACCGAATTGAATCTTTCATGTCTTTCAACTGAATCAAACATTTCTGAAAAGACAAAACTTCAAAGCAAAAATTCACTTCCCTTCAAGAAGAATGTTCCCTTTGTAGAAGAGAAAGAAATACCCCGTGAGCCACAAGTCTCACTGCCTTCTCACTGCCAGATTCATCAATCACGGTCCTCCACGAAGTCGCTGCAGTCGCTTCCGAAAAAGCTTGTTGACATCAAAGTGACTGCAGCGCTAATTGATTACTGCTGCCGATGAGCTGCCGGCACGGAACGGAACACCTTCCTCTTTCAGTGCGAAATTGGGACAACCGTTTACAAAGTGGACGCTATCTTGTTCCTTGCGAGATGCGCTTGTGAACACTCTTCAAAAAACGTCCTTGTCGCCGGAGCGGTCGGAGCACTGGTTTACACAAGTTCGGAACTGGACCGGACACTTGTTGAGCTCCCGCTTCCGCGAACCACCTCCTGGTGTGGCGTTTCCCCCGGAGGAATGTGAAGGGAAAGCTGCAAATCATCGTTCCGGGATGGAGCTGAGCGTCAAAAAAAGCTTCGGGGAAGCAACCAAACGCCCAACGAGGACTCGCTACATTTCTCTAAAGGACGACTTTTGCAAAAACCAGCGCTGGGTTGGGATTTATATATTTTTTCTTTTATCATCATCTACGTTAAACGAAAAAAAGGAAGGAACTAAGCCGGCGGGAAGTTTATCGTTCCATTTTCCGACACCTTTTTGCGGCGAGCAGTACGTCAGGTTCATGCTGCAATAAAGATTGCCTGACAGCCAGTGTAAAGGCGGCAAAAGACGGTAAAAAGAAGTGATGAAAAATATACACACCGGGAAATGTAGTGGAGAAGTGTTGAGAAGGAAGTGTTGGAGGTCTGTAGAAGTAATGAGTTTACGTCCGATATCCGACCGCATCGATCTGACGGTTTTGGGATGGATTGGATGGACATGGGAAAAAATTGACATCCAATTACGAGACGGACAGTGAAGCTATTTTGCGAGAAGCCATGGTTCGATGGAGCATTGAATGTTCACACAAATATAGAAATCGTTCTTTAGAAGCCAAAGAAGACAAACGCTTTTGGAAGCCTAATAGTGAATATAAATAGTTTGTCTATTGTATTTTATTCTCTAAATAGGCTTTTGATGTTTCTGATAAAATTTGATAAGGTTTTAATTTTCTGTAGAACAGACGAAGTAAATTATTAAAACCGATATAAACCAAACGTTATAGTTTTCTCTAATTGTCACAAAACTTTCTATATTCAAACCAGCACTTATAAATACCAGTTACCATGGCAATGTCAAATTATTCATTTTCCGGTTTGGTGAATTACGATTAATTGTTAAAAAAAACTGATATTTTGCTATTTAATTGATTTTTTCCAATGGTTTTATGACATATCTGATAATATTTGACTATAATCAAGTCTCCTTGAATTGCTCCTAAATATTCAAATATTAACAGTATATTTAACTTGATTCAGAAAATTTGCTTACCGTGTTTGAAGAAAGAGTACAAAATTCTAAGACAAATAATTTCCTTATTTTTATCTTAATTTTAAAAACTTTTCCAGTTAATTCTCTTAACAAAATGTTACATTTCTCCTCATCAACCGTCACCTGGTCGAACCGAAAGTTGATACGATGGAGGCGCCTGGTGGCTCACGACAGTTCAGGTTACGGTGCGTAACGATCACACGGCAATGCGTCGATCCGCATCCGGTCGGTCGTGCGGGGTATCGGTTTGCGCTAATGGGGGCTATCAATTTTCCCTGGCCCGTTCCCATCAACGTCAGTACCTTTTGGGGGATCCATCAATTATATCAATATTTACCGGACGCGGGAAAATGAAGCGAAAGAAAAAGGCCCGTTTCCACAAACTGTCTGTTTTTCCCGTGGGACCGGGGTCTGTTTCACCATCCCGAGTGACATTACTATACATACTAGCAAAATGTGTGTCTGTATGTGTGACCTAAGCGAACCGTAAGGACATTAGTTAGACCCGGTGTTACCTTCCTGTCATTTGGGGGAAAGAATCAAGTTTGTTAAACTTTCTTTTGTTTTTCTTCGCATGTTACACCCAGAACGAGAAGCGAAGGAACACATCGAGAAGCCGGAAAAACGAACCACATTACACACTGACACCCACAACTACGGACGTCAGCCGATGTCGCCCGAACGTCGAACGATTTATGGTGTGATTTACATTTGATGAATGATAAACCGCTTTCTGTCGCTCGGCCGGAAAAGCAATCAGCAGGCAATTTCATCCCCAGTGTGTGTCCGGGCGGAAGTGAATGTTGCAAAAACGGGCAAAGAGAAAACCTTACCGGATTACTTTTTATCCGGCGAAGCGAAAATGACACTCCCATTGCGAAGAATTGTGTTTGTGCAGTGAAAGGAATTTCTGGTTTTGGGAAATTTTCTACGAAACAAAGTTGGTTCGCTGAAACAACGAAACTCCACCACCACGTTTTCGATTAAACCTTTCAATGCACACGCCGTCCGTTAAAGAGCTTCTGACACTATAAATTCTCCAGCACGTTCCGTCCATCGTTCCCTTCACACAAGCCGCCGATGATGTTCCACGCACGCCGATGCTGTTATTCTAGCTCCCTAAAACAACGCCGAACGCTGACGATGGCTTAGTAACGATGGCCATACACGCGCGTTATCAACGGTGGCCACGCGTGTTCCGAATGGAAGTTGGGGGGTTTTCACCCGCAGTCATTTATCTCACCAACACTTTCCATACGGTGCTTATCCGTCGTTCGCGGGCTGATGGGAATTTTATACGTATTTCCGGCTCAACTTTGGGACACGGAAGGCAAGAAATCAGAGTGGAAAACTACCAAGTGTTAGATGGTCGCGGAAATTGGAAGTTTTACAGTGGGCGATTCCTTTTAGAAATAGAAAGCTTTTTCGACAGCAAGTTGTTCTTTACTAATGGCTAACACATATTTTTTGAGAAGGAAAATTCTCTTTTAAACAAAAAGTACTGTAAAATCTTAAATTTGAAAACAAGGAAATCTCTGAGTTTAATGTATTTGAGTTTCCAAAGGCAAAGGTCCCGTCAGTTAAATGGGTTTGACAGTGTTATTTATTCCTTGTTTTGAACCGGGTAAAACTCTCAAATAAGTTTTCGAAACAAAACGTGGGACACGAAAACAAGTTCTTTTACAATTTTTTCCTTTTGTTTCCGCCCTCAAGCGACCCAATTGTGTGCGAACTTTTTCCTTGCGATGGTCAGGCAGCGCTTTTCACGATAGCTGCCGGATAAAAGCGGTAAATAAACAGCGTCGGTCTTCGGCTCCTTCGCAGGAAAACCAACTAAGCTCAGCTACAAAAACGGAAAATTAACTATTTAATTATATTTTCCTTCCTAACCCCTCGCGAAGGTCGGTGCGCTTTCGGTGCAGACCGAGACCGGTGGTACATTTCCGAGCGCTTCCGGGCGGCTCACGGGGGGGTTTATCACGTAGTAACGCTAATGAAAACCGACGGCAAAGGCGAGCGAATCGATTGACCGGCTCGCCCATCGGCGAGCGCCTTGGAATTTGCAGTGCCAATACGCCCGGAAAAGGTCACCCAAATACTAACGCAACCATGAAGGCTTTTTGCAGACGGGGAAAAAGGGGAAGCGAAGAAGAAAAACCCCGTTTTCAGGGCAAATAAATGGAAAGGATCTCCTGCGGATTCGAACACAGTCGATAATCTAATCAAACGAAATGGACTACGTGTCGCACGTGTAATGAAAAGGTTAAATTAGAAAAAACAACACATAAGGAAAGTCCCAGAAATCTGCGAATAAAAAAGATGCTCAATGTTTCAAGCTGAATTTCCACAAACGAATTTTGATCAATTTTGCTACATGCAAATCTCTTCGGCGAAAGTACCCCTCAACGAAATAAGGCACACTTCAAATGTCCTTGTTTGTTGTCAAAAAGTAGGAAAACATGTTCGATCGCGTTCGAGAAGTGGAAGAGCTCGTTTTGCTATTTTCCTCGAACGCAAAGAAAAATACGTTTCTGTCCTCCGCCTGACACAACATGATTTACGCTTTTCGCAGCACGAAAATAAGTTGTGTCAGATTGGCAAAATTCATTCCGCAACCATGACAGATGGAGTTGCGTACGGCAAGCAGATTGTCTTTCGTTTCGAGAGAAAAATCAGGTAGTCAGGAAAAACTCATCAGCTTTCCAAACAAACCACTCTAACAGAATTCTTCCACTAAGTTGATTGAAGGGAAAACATTGAGCAATTTGAATGGAATGAAAATACAAGGAATGTCACTTCCATTTGAGGTTTTTTTTTGTTACAACAAACTGTCAATTGTTGACGTTTTAAGAAACTTACCACGTGTTTGCTTTATTTTAGTATGAAAGTGGATAACAAACTACCTAGAAAGAAAAACAGAAAAAGAATTGTATTACAAAATTGTAGTTAGAAGGACAAGTTTCCATAATATTAGAAATATCTACAAAATAATGCAAACCTTTAAAATTGTAAAAACAATTCTTTAAACTTGTAGACACGCATCGAGAGTCCGGAAAACTCCTGACATTTGATCCACGAACCGAACGAAAGCCACCAATGGTGAACACCACGGAATGGGGAAAGTTTTAATAGAAAAGCCACCGGAGGCTGGGGACGGTTGCGGTCGGAATGTTCCGGAAAAAGTTCCCACTTCCGCTAGAGGGCCAGGGGGGAGAGGTTTGGGCACTACTGGTTCGGCCATTACTGCGTGTACCCTTCATTGAATTTTCCCGGTGGAAATGGAGACTCTCCGAATACTGCTCTTCTAGAACTTCACGTGAAGTTCTTTTATTTTTCCTTTCGTTATTGCTTGTCCCGATGTCGTCCCGTCCCACAAATAAACAAGTGGCAGGAAGGGACGTAGCATTACGGAAGGGGGAGTGGAGAGGAAGGAAACACGCTGGGCTTGCTTTCACGGTCGCCAAAATTTTCCGCTAAATTTCACAACCGCCCGTTCATTTGCGTTTGCCTAACTAGCTGGAAATTGTGTGCATCAGGTTTTCCTTTTTTCGTGGAAAACCTTTTTCCACACCCTCCCCTCCCCGTGGGCAGGTATTGTTAAATGGACGTTTTAAAACCATCATAAAAAGATTTCCATGGGTCGGGGAGGGTGACTCAAAAGTTGCCAGTAAAATAATAGCTTAAACCTACTTCAATCGTTTCCGGAAAAACTGTCTTCGACCTTGGGGATAGCTTCATTTCATTTCTTCATTTCTTTTCGGAGAAGAAAGCAGGTTTATTTGTGCAATCCTCATCGATTATTTGACGCCCCTCTAGTCGTTCGGGAAAATCAAATAAACAGAGCACGTTTATTTCAGTGCGATTTATTTCGATTCCGTGGACATTTCCATGATAAAACGGCGACATTTATTTGACCGACAAATTATTTGTGTTATAATTCGAGCGATTTGTTTTCCTTGGCCCTCGTTTGACGTTTGACGGTGGCCGTTCCACTTGATGGTTTAATATTCTTGTGTTGTGAAGTGTTTAACATTATTTTTCTCCCTCCCTTAGTTTATCTCAATTCACCAGTCCAAGCTTTGAAGTCGACGATAAAAACAAATAACCAACGGTTGCGAACGGCATTGAACGAACGTAACCCAAATAATAAAAAAAAATGGCCGGCGTATGAAGTCAAGGGGGAGCACAAAGTTTAATCATAAAATATTGCTTCGACGTGGCCACCCTCCCGGTTTTGTTTACACTTCCAGGCATTAGGCAAAAGGCAAAGTAAAGCAAAAGGGGTCACAGGGCCCACTTTCCAACTACGGGTCGCGAGGGAAGATGGAACGTTTCTCGCGCGAGCATCGGTTTTATTACAAAACCATACATCTTTACCACACTCACACTCTTTCGCGGCCGGTTAGGCGATTTTTGTCGAGACCGCCAGCGGATTTTCACGAGCGAACCAACCGCGAGACCGAACGAGTATGATGTATGAAGAAATTAAACTGATGCTTCACAACGAACACCCGAGCGCATAAATTAAAATTAACTGTTTGATGATTAAATATTGTAGCACGAAAAATGCCTTTAGGGGCAGAAGGGCGCGCAAATAAATCGTGTGATGTGATAAAAGGATCAAAAGATTGTAGCGAAAAGTATGGAAGATATAAAAACTGAAAGCATAATAAAAAACATTAATAACGCAATCTATAATACAACCCAATAAAATAAGAATATTGTTATCGAAATATTATGGCAATATACAGGAAACATTAACCAAGATGTAAAGACTGATTAGATTACTACAAGTCTCTCTAACGAGGTAACTTTATTGCAAAAGCCAACCTCAATGGCCCCAAGAGAAAACTCATCGAAGCCTAATGATTGGCGGAATCCAGCACTCGGGCCTTGTGTCTGCCCGACCAAATCCTACTTACATAAACACACATCCACACACACACATACAGGCACAACGCTCTGACCATGTGTGCTTGCCGAGTAAACATAATCAGAAAGAGCAACAAAGTTTAATTACAGCGTATGTTTTCATTTCGGGGATTTTGTCAGTTTCTCAACGACCCTTTTCAATGTGAACGAGCCCCGATTAGGCTTTGGCCCAGCGGCAACATCATGGGATGGCACTTTCGCCCAAAGCTGACGTCCGTGAGTCCGTAATCGTATTTGAAACGACTGCCGAACCTCATTGAACTGGCTGTTTTTTCGACTGGATTGAAGAGTTTATGGAGTGAGAAAGCGTTGCATTTTTGCATGTTATAAATATATAATATTCAAAGGAATAAAACTGCACTCAAAAGAAACACATGTCATTAAGAAGACTTTACGATGAAAAGCAAAAAGGTTTAATTCTCCAAAAACTTTTCAATCGAATTGTGAAATCATTACCACGTCGACATCGAACATTCGAGCCGGCACTCCAACGCACTCGAGCAAACCATCAACGTCGACAGCCTTTCGGTGGGAAAATCGTGGGAAATTTGATCACATTTGCATGCGTGTGTGCGTGGGTGTGTGGGCTCCTCTCCAATGAAAGGTTTAAATAACAGTATATTTCCATGATGACATTGAAAGGACTAAAGTCCTCTGGTTGGAACCGGCGTAGTTGGTTGTCTAAGCTCTTGTTTCCTTGCGGCGCTTTAATTCATTCGGGAAATCCGAGCTTCCGAGACGCATTTCGCACTGTCTGATGACTGTATTTAGAGGTTCATAATTAAATCAATACTCAAAAGCTGCAACCAAAAGCTACACTCAGACTGCGGAGAGCTTGTTTACCATGATGGTATCCAAAGAATTGAGATGAATTCATTTACTACATCAACAGTCCCAGCGATTTCAAAAGTGAAAGAAAAGCAAAATACACCAACTCCAAAATTTTGTTTACGTAAGTTTGTAAGCTTAAACTTGGTGATATACTTTTGTTGTGCGTTTTTTTTATTTTTTTATTCCACTTGTTTTCCGCCGATCAAAAAGACTTCAAGACAAAATTTTTATATTCCAAAGTATTTTATATTGCTTAGTCTTTTTCGGAGTCATTTGTTAAAAAGTAGATAGCATTCGATTGAAGTTCATTCAGACAATGTTTCATTTGTTTGTGGTTTGTTTATATATTTTGACAGCCAGTGAAGCTATTTCTCATTTTACGAAAATTATCATTTTGTCAACTGTCCTCAGTCTTCGATTTCTAAAACTTTCCCTTTTAAAAGCACAAAATGAGCCAAGAAACAATTATGTGAACAAGATAGCCAATTTGCGAAGGTTTCTCATGTAGTCTATTAGAACGGTAGCAATTAACATTCGTATAACAAACGGAATGACAAGCAACGAACATGTGATTGCAATTTGTAATCGAGTCTGTAAATCATAATAGAAGCACAGAGCTACAGATAGATAACTTTATCTACACAAACACAGCCATACACATCAGCAGCGAGCAATAAACGTTTCCCAGCGATGAAAACGGAACGCATTATAAGTAGTGTAGTCACGCGAACGTTCAACATGGTGTCAATTACGGACATGAAAAATGTAGCAAACTCTCATGTCGGCTTTTCCAGCAACAGTTTCCCCGATTAGTGGTGGTGGTGGTGGTGGGAGCTGAACAGTCCTCATGCAAATGCTGTCAATGCTGTCAATTACTGAACCGACCGAGGGTTGGGCGATGTGCACAAGTGCACTCTCTTTAGCGGGCGGTTCATGAAGAAGCGATATAAACTCAACTCCCGTACAAGGACGGCATCATATTTTCCCACACGGCTTGGAACCTCGGGAAAAGTCCCACCAGTCCCGCCTGTCAGGTGGAGGTGCAGGTGCAACAAACAGGTCCCACATACTAACGAGCGTTAAACACAAAAAAGCCCTCTTTAAAAAGGCATTTCCACCCTGCTTGTGTGTCATTTATCATTTTGACGTTTGCCAGTTTTCACCGCGAATGTCGCGCGCTAATGGGCGGCGGGTGCAATTCGTTTCGAAATAAATTACATTCCACCAGGCAGGTGCAGGTGGGCAACCTGCTAGGAGACGGTTGGTTGTAAATTATCGCCACCAACGAAATGAGGCCACACACACGTGTGCCGAGTTGGTAATTCTTGCACGTAATCGCTGCTGAGAGAAACGAAATACGGAAGACCAGAATGTTATTACTTCATTCAGAAGGTGAGATGAACAGATTTTTATGCTTTAGAAAACAAAATTCAAAACTAGGTAAAGAGAATTTCTCTTTTATTTGTGATTTTCCATCGTTAAGTTATTTTGTCAAACTGTTTCATCAAACACTAAAACAGTTAAAATAATACAGAAAAGAATACTGCACATACAAAAGTGAGACATAAAACAATACTGTATGAAAGAAAATAATCTTCAAATTGATATTTCGCGTCAAACTAAACGAAACAAAATGTAAATGGGATTTTTCGTCCCATGATGTACGCCTTCAAAAATACTGTGCATAACTCAACCACCCCAAGAGGACGCGAGAAGTAACACAGAAACAGAAAGCTGAAGATGGTAAGAATTGTTCTCGCTCCAGCGACCCAGAAACTGGTTCCGGTGGACGACTGCCGGTTTATGGAAGGGAAATACAGGGAAATCACGGTTGGAAACGTGCCGTAACGGACAACGGTGGAGGTAAATTTGTTTTGTAGTTGCTCCGTGGAAGAAAAAAAAGAAAGTCCGAGGACACTTTCCCGAGCACAACCCACGGTCGCCGAAGTAAAAAAGAAATATGTTCTACACCAGATCTTTTTATGGTTCGCCACTTTTTTTTCTCCCTTTACCATCATCATCATCAGCGTCATGTTTGCTCTTCCCGTGTGTTCTGCGATCTCAACTCGGCGATGGAGAAAAACACCATCAAAGACATTGCTTTTCAACCGACCGACGGTAACATAAGTTTCGGTGCAAACAAAAGGATAAAAAAAGGGACAACGAACAGCGGCTGCATCCAACCGTTGGCATCCTGATTCACCTGACAGAGCTGCAGAGGAAGAGGTGAAAAATACAAACAGACACGGCGAGGAAGCCTGCGCCTTTCTCCACAACAATGTTCAGCACTTTAGAGAAAGGAAACAGAAAATCAGGGGTGCTTCTCGGTTGAAGTTTCACCGTTCAGTCGGTGGAGTGACTGCGCGAATGGAGAAGTCACTCATGGGGAGACTGGTTTACTGCTCGGAAGCATCCTGAATAATGCATGGAAAGTGGGATGCAGAAATGCTTTACACCGGGCGACGTTAAACACTAAACAAACCACCAACTCATCATGGCATCGTTGCTTGTGCTGGTGAGAAACTAAACCATGTCAAATAGGCAGTAGCGGGCAAATTGTTAAATGAAATAAACGTTTTAACATGATTTGCTTTCATACATTTAGAAACAGTTCATATGTAATGTGCAAATAATATACAGGCAGATTAAAACCATAGAATCCTAAAACATAATAAAATAAAGAAAGGAAATCTCTAAATATTAATAGTAAAATAAAAGTAAAATCGTTAAACTGTTAAACAACCTTTAGTTCTTACACAAGAAAGAAATAGAAAGTGTTAAGTAAAAGAAATAAAATAAAACTATTTGAGAAAAAATAATGTTTGGTAGAAAATAAAAACTTTAAGCAAGCAATGGAATGATTTTTCATTCTCACTCAAACTTGTTTGTTATTCGGTAAAACAAATTGTATAAAATAAAAAGGTTAAAAGAGAGTAATGAACCAGCTTAGTGTTGAAACGGCAAACAGACCAACGCCGGCAAGGTCGGGTAGATAAGCGCCAGCAATCCTCGGGAGCATTTGACGAATCCACAAACAAGGCGAGGGAAAATAAAACTTAACATTTATCGCCAACAAATGGAATCATCACAAACAACATGGCCGGTGTACGCCGCCATTGTTCAACCTTAGCCTCCCCAACCTCCCACGAGGGTCCGAGCACGAGTAAACGAAAAACGTGTAACCTATTTGCTGACGATGGATGAAAAACAGCAACAGGAAACTTCACTCCACGATCCGTTTTCCGAGATGGCAGGAATTTCAGGTGTCGCTAACGGGAAATACAGTTTTTTCGGGAATGCTTCCGCAGGAGGAAGGCGTGTTGAAAGCAGCCAGGGAAAAGAAAAACACAAATCAAACACTAACCAGCGCTATATGGCACACCGTCAGGTGCTAGCTTTCAGTGTCCATCGGAAACATAAAGAGAGAGAGCGAGAATGAACTGCCCGAAGGGAAAATCCCGCTGGATTGTTCGTAATTGATGATCTATCGATTAGTTTTCGACCGAACGGACACCTCCCCCGGTCCGGTAAATGAACGCCGAAACGTTACGAAATCTGGCCCGGAGGAAATGGAACTGACGCCCGGGAAACGGAGTGGCATGATTTATTTTTATCGCTCGTCCAAACTGGTCACACCGGAAGCAAACGAGCTTCTAGGGGGGCCCGAGAACGTGATCGTTCTTTCCCATACCATACGGCTCTGCTTTGGGGGTGGAAAGAAAAGCTAGAAGCTAGATAACGGCGTGGGTGCTTAAAAGTTACAAAAAACAGTCATCACACTTGTCTCACTTCGGTCCGATAGGACGAACGAAATAATCCAGATTACCGTTGCGTTTAATCTCGCACGAACGGTTTCGCTGAGTAATGGCTTTGTTTTACGATTTTCCTGGAGCTTTGTGCAGCAATAAAAATAACAGTTCGCACTCATATATATTGGACAGGTGATTCGATTCAACGGTTTTTGGATGGAAGATGTATTTTACGTACCCCTAAAATAAATTAAAAATACTTCTCGTATTAGCAACAGAAATGCATTTCATTTTCATGCGTGTTGCTACGATTGCATACATGCCGGCGTTGATGTAAAGTGTTTAGGAGACAAAGAAATCCAATTTAAATCGTTCATCAAAAGTCAAGCTTATAAAAAAGGTAAGAAATATAGCAATAGCTAAAAATAATCCGCTAAACAATGATTCTCTTTAAATTGATTGACAGGAAAGATTATGATTGATCCAGGCGAATATTTATGCAAAGCTCCTCATCACATATTCCAAACCAGTGAATTGAATTTCTCCACTCCAACACTGCATTATTCCTCGTTTGCAAAGTGTCGCGGAATGTGACACAAATCGGTTTTGCTTGTACAAAAGCAGGCACGAAACGAAAAAAACAAAAGTGGTTCCACGAGTTCCTCTAAGGATTTTAAATCCTTTCCCACTGCAACGATCGAAGCCGAAAGACAAACAACCTTTCGTCTGCCAAACCCGGTTCTTCCGCCGACGGGATGGCAAGTGTCGCGCAATAAAGGGTCCTCATCGTGCCATTTTATCCTTCCTAACTGCCACATTCTCTTCCGCAGCTTCCGAGAAGTGCTTAATTTAATCCATAATATTACCATTTCATTTTGCGGCCAGCGAGCGATGGCACTTCGGCAAAGTGCACGCGGGGGTGGGAAGGAAAATAAAGTAGGAAAAAAAGCTGTACCTCCCAGCAACAGTTGTGAACCTTTGTCCTCAACCGCAACCTTCTCCAAAGCCTGCTGAGATTACTGTGATTTGATTCGGTGCAATTTTCGCGCGAAGAATGGTTGGTTTCGATTTCGAGGAAACTGGAAGATGGAGTGGAGAAAAGAGAATCGTCTCGCAATCAAGACATGCTTTGTGATGGAACAAATCGGAAGATGCAGCAAAAAAAAGGTAAAAAATACCATCCTACCAACTTCCGCATCATCAGCAATGAGAGAAGGGAAACAATGGTCGAGATAAGGCAAAAAAGATGCTCATCGTTCAACAGCCAACATCTACACTCGGTCGATGATTGATGCATCCCATCAAGTGCGAACGATCGGGGCGTATTCTGGAAGGACTTCTGACAGCTAGCAATCTTCCGGCCCTCCAGCTGCGGGGCATATGGTACCGCTCGTTACGGAATTTCCCTATCTTTCCCCCTGCACCATCATTTTACATCGCTTCCATCGGTGGGTGAGTAATCGCTCGGCGCTATCACGATGAAGTCGATTGATGATCGATGCAACAGCCGGGTGCGAATGGGAAGGAAACGATTTTTCACAACGTCCAAACGAGAAGCCACGTGGCGGAGGTGCCAATGTCAACTTCCGGGCGGCCATTTATCCCCCACGCCGCGAACTTCCGTTGAACGCTGGACGATAATTGAATGGAGCGCCAGCCTGACAAGGGCCACCATTAGCGTTGTCGGGTTTTGCCGGTGTCATCGGTGCTTGTGTGTGTGTGTGGATGTGTGGCGACCGATCGCTTCCGGTTGGGGTTGTCCAATTTGGACGCCCTGGCTTTCTAGGGAGAGTTGCCTGACCTTCGTTGGTGCACACTTGTGAAGTTATTTTTCAATTCAAACATTTAGCAACGAATGGACTTGACTTCAGTTTACTTTAAGCAGATGTTTCCTACTTTTTGATAATCAGAAAACAAGGCAAAATTATTGTTTTACATTGCATATGCACATAATTTATTCAGTTATATCCATTATGATCTGAATTATAAATTATAAATTCTCAATTGAAACAAGAAAAAATATTAAAACGAAATAGATAGAATAGAATAAAACAGTTTTTTATTATACTTTTTGCAGACTCGACGTTTGAAGTAGCCAAGATTTTTACCAGTAAAGCATTGTCAAGTGAACTCAGGAGAGCGTAGATTCCAATCTACTTTTCGACTAAACACTTTTTTCCTGTTCTGATTTTAGTTGAGTATATTTAGGTTCGAATCCAGATTTGAATAAAGGTTTTTTTTGTTATAATCCTTCTTGAGGGATGTAAACGCACCGTTATATTTGGTGCGTATTTTTGCATGATAGTTTTCGCATTAAAATATAATCAACAGACTCAAAAGTTTGTAATTCGTTTTCTATGGTCCAATAACGCGTTTATGAATGAACAAATTTTTGAGGTACATTAACTTAACTCCAAAGGTTTGATGTAAATAATTTATCTGATAGAACCATTTTTCTGTAAAATCAATACTAACCCTTGTTCAATTTACGATGTATTCATAATTTTTAACTTGTTTTCTTCTGTGGTCCCTTCACAAGACTAGACCGTTTCGCTGTTGATAAACATTTTTTTCGAGTTATGTTTTCAATTTGATTGACTCAATTTTAATGAACAAATGTGTGGTTTGTTGCCTCATTTTAATACACGATTTTGACAGATTAAAAATTTATTTGTACAGATAGGAAAAATATTGGTTTGAATAGATTCATTATTTTATGCAAACTGACAACGATTGTTCCCTTCGAACACCACAATCGAACCTCATTAATCCATACAGGGAGGGAAAACCACACACACACACCCAGTCCAACGAACCACAGGAACGGCTGACCTCCTTAACGCACGCCTCAATCATTCCAATTGCAGAACAATGGACAGCCCAACTACATTTCACTCTGCCTTTTTCCCCCTCGGACCGCTGTATGCGTTGCATGTGTGCGTCATTATCTTGTTATATCAATCACCATCATCATCATCATACCACCCACTGGGGATGGTCAGAAAAAAGCTGGTGATGAGTGACAGACTGGCGAAAAAGGCCCAGCCATATTTGTCAGCAACAAATTTCCACGCCACCCCTTGGGAGGGTGGGGACGGCCCAGAGACCGAATGGGTTTTTGATTAATTGTCATATGGTTGGAAGGGAACAAAAAGATATGCGAAACTGGGTTCACATGTTCCAGCGATGACTCTATTTTATGTCCTTCAAATGGATTACAAACAACAAAAAGAACCGTTTGGCTTCGAGGTTGACGTGACAAATTGAAGCGGGGAAAGCGAACAGAATTTATTGTTATAAAATTTACCCTAACAGCATGGGGTTTCCTACTGAGTTCCTACTTGTACTTAATATCCGGTTGGTTACGACACAAAAATTATGGTGACACCATTTGTTTATTCTGGCAATTAAACACGCACCGGAGGAAACACATCCTGCAGTGTTTCGCGTGGTAAAACATGTCTGCCTACTCCCTTCGACAATGAACACTATCCGGTCTTATAATCCGATCGAAATCAGATCGATAATCTTCCCTCCAAGGTCGTTTTCGCCTCGTGCGTACTTGTTTTACGATTGTTTTGCAAAAACTAGACCGACTTTCTGTACCTTTGTACGTTCGTCTCCACTCCATTAGAGTTGCTCCTATAAAAGTGTCGTGTGGGAAGGATAAAAAACAAGAACCGGACACTACAATGACAATGACCTCGAAAAAGGAGAAGGGATAAACGCAGACGGCCCTCCGGCTGCCGATAGGGAAAAAATCAATAATCCTTCCCCAAGGTCCTTCGGTTTCTCAGGGGCGGGTGGGGATTTGGGTGGTGCTAGTAACAGTCGGCCTCTCTTTCTCATCATTTGTTCTCCATTTAATGGAACCACAGACGGCGTACCGGTTCGGTTGATGTGGTCGCAACTTCATTTGCATGGGTTGAAACGGGACGCGGAAGGAAAACTGAGGAGCAGAAGATGAAACCTCCTAGCGAAGGCGATGTCCTGACGAGACGACCGACGCTAATGTTTGCAGTTCGTTTCGCAAAAGAGGAATATTTACATCAACTTCAATGGCAAAGCACGAAAGTCCTTGAAAGTGATGCAAGCTTGTGACATTGAGTCTGGCTTGTCTTTCTTACGGAATTGAAGACTTTATTTGCCTCTCACATAACAGAAAACCAAGGACATTTTTTACTTTCTCTAGTATTGTTCATTAGAAGGAAATCATTCAAATAAAGCTTTAAATAGGCAAGCGTTATATAAAAGCAAAATAAATATTTCTGAACAATCTAATATCAATGCCTTAAAACTGGTAAATTGGAATATATCGGAGGGCTGTAACTCATACTATTTGGAAGTATTAGCTTAATAGTAAATAAAGTAAAAGTCAATATAAATAATATAAATTCTTAGCTTTCACAGTAACAAAAAGTAGTGATAGTTTGCTATCAAAACTTACTGCTCGATTGAGGCATTAATTAGCATTACCATTTTATAATCATGCCTTTATTTGCAAAATTCGATTTTATCGTCCGGATAAAATTTATAATACACACTATGCTGTGTAAATATCTCGTTCTATGATCGCACACACACCCAGTTGTTATCTAGAGCATCCGTAAAATTTAATGGCGTAATGGCGAAGGGAAACCGTTACGGAACGCGACAATGATATCGTAGCATTAGCGAAAACGGAATAATCCAAACCGAAATGCATGCGGTACCGTGTCCTGTCACACTAATTGGACGACAAACATTTGCAGCAGAACAAG
>KE525423.1:914667-952376 GCA_000441895.2 Anopheles sinensis
AGGATGGTGACTCTGGAACTGCCTTCTGTCCCTCGCAGTGTTGGCTGGAACCACAAAATCACTGTGTAACACCTTCTTCGTCTTCTGGACAACCCTCAAGAAGCACTGAACAAACGAACACACACGCAACGGGAACCCCAGTCGTTGACGAGGATGGGATACAAAACACTCGGAACACGGATTTTCCTCACCGTTCTGCCCCGAATTTCCCTGGCAACCTACTTACCCGTCGCCGGGCGTTTGGGGGAAAGAAATCACGCTCACGACAAACAAGATGGCGCAGCCAAGGACAAGCTGGTTGTCCCGTCCGAAGCGTTCGGCGTCTGAACTCGTTGTGAAGCAAAACCGGTGGCGAAGGCAACGTATAAATACGGACCGAGCGCGTTCGGGAGCTTCACATCTGCACCATCGCGCCATCGTGCGCCGTTCGTGCGTGAACAACGAAAGCACCCGAAAGCTCACCGAAAGGAGCGGATGTATGTTATAGTACATAGGCTAGGATATGGACACACTGGAAACCGTGTTGTGCTAGTTAGTCGGAGTCTGTGATGGTCCCCCTCACAAGCGGTCCGGGATGCCATCTGTTTCGCAGCGTACGCTTGTGGTAGTCCTTTTCTCACACCACCCTTACGAATGGTTACCCTCAGGGGGAGGAAAACTCGATGTTTTCACGGTCGACGCAATGGCACACGCCAATTCTCCTTCACACACACTCATGAAGGTTTGGTATTTCGTGAACACGAACATTCGCCCTAGAATAACTTCGGGCGTTCGGGAACCATGCTTGCAAACCTCGAATTTCATTCATGATCTGTGAAACCGCAGGCGTGTAAATTAAGCGCATTGGAGGACGCATAGCAGTTCAGTTAACCGGAGGGAAACCTTTAAATGAAAATATAAATTCAAATTAAAAAATCACAGAAGCACATAATTGAAAAGAGAGCGCGCAATCCAAACGACTTTCTTTTTATCGACATTTTATGGGGTCGAAAGTTGATATTTTAATAGCCCGAAGAATATATATTTTAATGTGCTTCCATTTACATTCGAATAAATTCTCTGCGAATTTTATGTCCTTCGTTGTTCCGTACAGTTGTAAGATAAACTTTTAGGCATAATTTGTCGCCATCGATTACACAGGTTTTAGGAATAAACAAATCCCCATTTCAAGTGACACAGGATACGATTGAAATCCTCCACAATTCTGCCAAACCGGGTTGACGGGCTGAGGCTATCATTTGCATCATCCCGGAAAACTCCATCGTAAAACAAACTAGCCATCTTCATTCCCACCGCGAGAATGTTTAGCGTACATCCGGGCTGCACAAACTAAGCGCGATTCATGCATAAGGCATGCTCCGTGGGGTGCATGGGAATGGCAACTATCTTCCGGCGTGCCCTTGCCGCCCTCGATTATGATAAATAGCTCCACTGTAAACGACTCGGGCAAACGGGGCTTATCAAGGCTCGTTGCAAGCAGCGCATTACCGCCTGGGACGGCTTCCGCATCCCATATGCGATACGGGGGAAATATGTCGAGCCCACGCAGCGCGAGCGGAAACCCAGCTCTGTCCACACGAAGGACCGTTTCGACGATTGCATTTCTTATTCATGACCACTTCCGGGCGCGGCAGCCGGAGGTGGATGCGCTAGCGCTGCCAAGTGTAAAAGGATTTGTCCTTTGCCAAGCCGACCCGAGAACTGGCAATGAATAGTTGTGGGTTTCCCCCGGCCACCGTCTGTTGGCAGCAGCAGCAGCATCCTTCCGTTCACGCCAAAGCAGGGAGAAAACTTTTGCTTCTTGGCCGGCCCAAGGGTGTGTCCGGGAATGTACCAACTCGTTCTACCATATTTGGTGGTTTCTAGTTCTAGCTTGCCGGAGAGCGCATGGGATAACCCTTTTCTATGGAAAGCATCGCAGAAGAGGAACTTTTCGCATGATTTGTAGGGAAGTGGTTGGCAAAACTAAAACCATTCCTGGTCTCTCTGTACGAGTGAAGCGATGCCAATGTCAGGAAGTATATGAGCACGAGCCCCCAACAATGATAGTTTTGCACCCACCATGTAGGACAACAACAATAAAAATCCAGTATCTATGCATGCCGTCTTTTGAGGTCAAAAGCTGCATAATTGGGTCATGCTAAAATTTAATTTATTCGTAAAAGAGCGGGCTAATAATATTCCTTCATCAAGGGCAAGTTGGATTTTTATTTTCAACGCATAGAAAAAGCATGTATGGTACAGTATAATTTTTTTTTTTGATTATGTTTCAAGAACATTTCCCTTCTGGCAGGTTGAGGGGGCAATATATATTTCGGATATAGTGAAATTGAATGTAGCAGTGTGAATTTACGCAAAACACATAAAGCACTTAAACTAGCATAGTTTATGGACACAAAAATGAAGTTTATTTACAAGTAGCAGGAATTTATCTGTTCTAATAACTGTGTATGCTGCAGCGCATAATCCGATTTATAGTATCACCGAACTTTATCAATTCCACAAATTATGGTCCCCAATATAACAAGAGCCATTCCGCAGTAGATTTCTATAAACGGAAAGAAACATTTTGTTCATTACAATTTTATAGAATGCTAATAAGCAACATAGAAAGATAACAATTCGAAAAATTAAGCATTTTGTTGGATAAATTAAAGTAATCATTGGCACATTCTTGAAAACTTACTCCAACCAGATTGCTGTTCCCCAAGCAGCTTTGCCGTGATAGCGGTGAAAACAAACGTGAGCGAATTTGCCATCGGCACGGTAAGTGAAAGTTCCGTTCTCTGCAGTGTTATCACGTACACCACGCTGCCCAGTTGATTAAGTATAAGCGGAAGAACATACTGCAATGGTAGATACATTAACAAAAAGCTTACTTTTATGTACTACGTTGAATTTACTCACTTGCCACCGAGAAATGAGGAATTTTATCTCCAACCAAATTTGCCCCAGCTTGCTATCCGCTTTCAGCTCGTTGTATCCAATGCTGCCACGTTTAATGAAGGGATTGGTGGCTCCCCACATTAAAGCCACCAGTAAAATACTGAACACTGAATACATATCGACAGTTACCGGCGTGGAATTCATATTGGAAACTGTTTTCTCTGGCGAATCCATTTTAATGTTATAAACACAGCTGATTTACTGTTCGCGTTTCGATGCCGTCAAATGTAAACAATAACAAACTGCCTTTTACACAAGGTTGCTATGGACACCACGGGCAAGGTTACTGGAACGAAGTGTTATTGCGTGTGCGATAGCTTCGTAAGAACAACCTTGGTTTTAAAATGAACGTTATGTGTAAAATTAAATTATACATAATCTTTATCGATTAATAGTATGATCAAGTATGTATATCGTTTATTTATAACGGACATTTCTTTCTTAAAACAACATTTACCCGTAGCACTTTAGATGTTTTTCTTTTTTCTTTATTAGAATATTAGAAGCCGCATCGACAAAATTATAACATTAAAAAGATTACAAATTTCGGTACGATTTCCATGCCGTGTCAGTCGGGAGTGCGCGAAAAACACCGGTAGTTAGGCTTGTTTCAGTTTTGTTAAAAATCGGGGCAAATAATGAAATCCAATCAATGCACGTGTAAAGGTCAGTTGGTCCACGTGTCGTTCCAACTCTTGGCAACGCTGAAATTTCGCACGTGCTCTGTGCGCGCGTGGAGTAGATTAATCTAAGGTCAATTTAATTGATCGAATTTATTGCCTAGTGGAAAACCGACGTGGAGGTCCGTCGATCCCTAATCAGCACCCTACGTCCATTCCGTTAGTTTTCAAAAAGGCGTTACTACACAGTCTAGGTTGGTTAGAAACGGTCGTAATGTACGCTCTCTAACGGCGATACTTTAACGTCGAACCACTACCGCCAGTACGCGACGGGTAGTGTGCGATCGAGTCCTTCATCCGGCGCGAACTGGGCAGGGTAGTAGACGCGTACGGTGTGGCAGATCCGCCCGACTCCCGTGCCATACTCGAGCGTCGCTGCTGATCCGCGCTCGAACGGCGTGACTGCTCGAACGATGAACTTTTATCCGAATCCGGATCGTCCCGACCGGAGGCCGAGCGATGCTTGGGGCGGCTCAGTGTCGATTGGCTTCCTCCGGTCGATTGACGGCTTGCCGCACCAGAGCGTGGCAAGGTTGAGATCGGTTTCGCCTGATGCTGATCCTTGTGGTAATCGATTTCGTAGCCCTCGCGGATGTTTTTCGGTTTCCAGGGTGCCAGCACCGATATCGACCGGGAAACGGTGCGCGTCATCGGTTGCTGTTTCTTTGAGGAGGCGACCGAGTTGTTCAGTGACTCCCGGGAGTATGCCCGTCGCCTGGCGTTCGCTATTTGCGGGTGCGGAATGTCACCAACTGTGGAAGAGGAGGAATAATAAAGGAGTTGTGAAATATTTCTTGGAGTACTCAACCATCTCAAAAGTCACCTGTTGTGGCGTGCAGGAAAACAACACTGCGTTGACTTTGTTGACTAGATTCACCTTCCGTTCCAGAGCTGTCCAGAATACGATCAATGTCCCTAGCAGAATGGAGAACCACATTACAACACCTTCTTTATCCTCCATTAGAACACCCTCTTCATTCCGATTCCTGAACTTGTCATACCTGTTCAAACTGTCCCGCCTTTCGAAGGCTCGCGCCGGCTTCGGCGGTCCCGTCGGTGGCTTCTTGTGCTCGCTCGTGCGGATACGGCTTCCTGGACGTTGCATCGGTGTCTGCGACCGTTCACCGTCTATCAGATCGATGCTGGCTTCCCGCGAGCGTTGCTGGTACGACTTCCTGGCCACACGTTCCGGTGTGTAGTCCCGTGCGGCCGACCGGTAACCCGATGGTGATCCCACTCGGTAACTAGTGCTGCTTTGCTCTACCGAATGATAGTCTTTGCCCTGGAATTGGATGGAGGATATACAGATTAGGCCACAGGTTCGTTTTCTTCCCCTCGGGAGAACTTACTCGTAGACTCAACTCATCCTCCTCGTCGAGATTGTGCAAAGACGACGATCGGTTTCGAGCAGTTTCGCGCATCTTCGGGGTAGCGTCCAGATCGTATGCACTGCGATATTTCTTTTCCGTTTTCGAGAGATTACTCCTGGGGAAAGGGGCAATGAAATTAGGATTTAGGAACAACAAGCTCTCATCATAAGCTCCTACTTACCGTGCCGATCTGTATGACGCCGCATTCTGATCACCATACTCCGTATCGGTGTCGCCAAAGAATCGCAAGCTCTTCGCCTGCTTCGGTGGCGGCAACGTTTTCGTGTCCGCGGTCAGGTTAGGCTTCGAGCTGGATTTCTTGCGCGACAGACGATCAAACGACTTGAACCACTCGGAACGGGAAGAGGATGCCACCTTCTGGCCTTCCTGTGGTGATGCCCGGGTTGTACCATTATCGGCCGACAGCTTCGAGCTCTTGAACGAAAGCGATCGCTTAGCTGACGATGGACTCGATTTCGGGGTCGATAGGCGTCGCCTGGTAGCGATGTCGGGGACGCGACCCGCATCAACACTTTCCGAGCGAAGACTTCCAACACGCGAGTGGTCCCGTTTTTCCTGGGAATCCGTTCCCATACGGACCAGCTTCTTCCTGGTTGAACTGACGAACTGTTTCACCTGTGAAGAGAAGGAGCATTATAAGAGGTTTTGTCATGTATGACACGAATTGGAAACAGACCTTCGCAAGCCCTCCAGTTTTTTTCTCCGCCTTCAGAGATGGCTTCAACGTGTCTCGAGTGTAGCTGCGGCCGATGGAAACGTCATCCAACCGTGGATCGTACCGGGATCCATCATCGATGCTTCGTTCACGGTAAGCGTGTGCCTTTCTCGGCTTGCGCATGCAGCTGTTCGTGTGTGTCCGTTCCATCCGCAAGAAGTCTTCACAGGCCCGGATATTCTGGGTCAACGTAAACTTGTTGCTAATGAAGCAGAAAGAGGTATTACTTTTCCTAAACATGACACCGCTGATGGCTTCCACTTACCCTGATATAAAGTCCTGATTGAACGAATCTTTCCGGAAATCATTTTCTATCCCCGAGTCACCCTTATCGGTGTGGCGTGTGAACGAGCTCTTCAGAGTTCCTTGTTCCTGTGGGACGTATCGGTTGAATCGTTGGACTTCCGTCCTCCCGGTTGAACCCTCCCGATCGTACACCGTCCGGGAGCTCGTAACTGCTTCCACGTTTTCACCCGGGTACTTGTACCGCTCGACATACTCCTCGGACACCGGTTTACCGTCCCGGTTGACCACCGTCTTAGTGACAAACGTTTCGACATAGCCACGTGAATTTCGACGTCCCAGCGAAGGTTCCTGCGATGGTTCACGGAAAGTTGGTGTCGGCGAGAGAGTACTCGGACGCACCGGAGACTCCCGAGAGTGATGATCCAACACGCGATCAACCGAACGTCGCTCGTTCGTGGTCGTACGATACTGACTGGTGCGACTGCTGGTCTTTGTATGCCCACCGGAAGTGAGCTGGATTGGCACTGGTACACTGCGTTCCGGAGACATACGATCGAGTAGATCCCGCGACCCGATACGCGATCGGATGCGTGACTCCAGAATCTCGCGCCTTTGGCTCAACTCGTGGAACTCCGGCAGGTGCTCCTTACCATCGGCCTGGCCACGGTAATGAACGCTGTAGCTCCCAGTGAAGCTTTTTTCGACCGGAGTCGAACGAATGTTCGGTGCAATGGCGGGATCCTCGTCGGAATTGGTAAGGAACGACTTCGGAGACGTCCGTTCGATTCTTGAAGACGAGTTCTGGGTCTTCGATTGACTTGAAGACGATTGGACGTACGAGGATGACTTGTAACGCTGGTGACGCGAGTAATCAATACCAAGTCCTTCGTCTTCATCGCTATTGGTGAGGACGCCTCGGAACACCTTTGTCGAGTGCGACGGATGATCGGCTTCATCCAGCCGGTACTTGGGCAACGGTGGACTAGGTCTCTGAGTGGTATCCATAAAACCGGTGGACGTCCGCACCTTACTCTCCGTGCTCGTATTCCACATGGTGGATCCTCCAATGTCTTCCTCCTCGGTCGATGGATAGTGATGGTTCCTCACGGTGTGCTTCGAGGTGCTTCCCTCGTTCGATATGACCTGCGCGTACACAATCGGATCTCCGGGTCCTCGGGTGTACGAAAACCCTCCACTTACAATCTGTGCCGGCGGTGGGGACGTATGCCGTTCGCTGGACAACCGCTTCACAATGTTCTCCACCGTGACGCCCTTGGTGAGGTGCGGTTTCTCGGGCGGGAGCTGCGAGCTGTGCAGCGCTTCCTGGGACTTTGAGGCTGTGTTGTTCGATCGCAGCAGGGTGATCGTTTCCATAACGCTCGGTTTGGCCGCCGGAGGCTTGGTCGATGAACGCGGTTCCTCCGAAACTGCCCTCCCGCGACGTACGAACGCCGTCAGCGGGTCGACCTGCGATGGATACTCCAACGGTGTGGCTGCCTCAATGATCGGCGTCAGTGGGTCATACTTCTTCGCCGACCCGGATCGAAGCTCTCCCAGCTCCTGCGTGGCACGCCTAGGCACTCGTCGTTGCTTCACAAGAGTTCCACTGCCGTTGGTTCCTTTGGCCGCACTACCGACATCACTTTTACTCCGTCCAAGAGTGCTCCGTCCTCCCGTGGATACCTTATCAACAGCCACTGGTGACCCCTTTACGCCTGCATTCTCATCCACCTGTTGTGGCTTCCGGCCGAAGAGGTTCAGCAGACTTTTCGAAGGTTTCTTCGTTGCCGCGTCACTCGACGATCGGGCTACCTTTTTCGAGCGGGACTTCCTCGACGGCAGCGAGTTGAACTTGGCCGAACCGAGATCGTTTGGTTGTTGTTGCACTGGCGTACTACTTCCACCTGCTCCTCCCGTCCGGGCACGATCGATCTTGTCCGCCTGGGCAAGCACAAACTCGGCCTCACGCCGTAGCGCCTCCTGGGAAAGGTTTTCCGGTAGTTCCTTCCGAACCGTCCCGTTCGCTGGCGAACTACGCGCCTCCGTTCGGGGTCCTGCAATGGAGGTGGAAAGAGCAAAAACCGGAGCGGTACGATATAGCAAGGGTAGTGTTAGAACTAAGCCAGGGACGGTGTCTGTTTTTACCCAAAATGAGAAAGCATTTCTACGAGAGGGAACTAAATTACACCGCAAGCGAAAGGAAGTATATCTAGAGCCAAGGAAAGGAAACACCATGATGTTTGATTCCAACAACCAAAAGTAATAAAAATACCCAAGCTTGTTTTTATCAAATTACATTTTGGAAATATAGTCCAAATATTATTCCATATTTCATTTTTATAAATCTGTTTCATATTGTAAACATTAGAGCAATACTTTTCAAGTTTTTATACTGTTTTAAACATTTCAAACTGCAACAACATGGTCTTGTTATAAATTTTCTCATTTTTAAATGATGTTGGTTTTTTTTATGTACTTACAGTATTGGACAAAACATGAGCAACTTCCCTTGTTGTATACCAAATTCAATTTGGCTTTCAATATTTCGTAGCGAATCCTTTATTTTCAATTTCGTCCTCGCATCTGCTAGGCATAGAGTCTATCAAGTTATTAATTAAGTGTTACAGAATTTCTGCCCCTGTCTTTTGGATTTGTGCAAACAACTGATCCTTATTGCAGTACCTTGCATCTAAACATTTGCCAGTAGGTTCGATTCCAAAACATGGAAGTTTACTGATTCTTTTTATGATGGCTCAATTTGAGTTGCACTTGTTTTGTCCAATACTGTATGTATATATATATTCTGTCAACACCTTTTACAACACCTCATTTTTATAACACTCTATTACGAGAAGCCACTGTGGTTTTATTGATGTAGAAAATTTATGAGATCGTATTTTTCGCTTATTTGTAATGTGCACGAAAAAAGAAGTCAACAGGTGTGTGCAACAAAATCGTTCAAATTCTTCGATTCCAATCATAAATAAATTGGCATATAAGACAGTTAATCAATGTCAATAAATGCCACCGCCACAAAGCAACCCGTCCGACCGGATTAGGTTCAACCAAACAAAAAGGACAGTAATAATGCGGAAACCCGATGATGCCGTCGATGAGTCGATAGTATGTTTTTATTCCTCCTCCTCTGGTTATAGTTTTCGATCGTTCTACTAATTACGAGGCAAAATTCGCGGCCAGCTCGCGTTGAGTGATCGCTGCCGCACTTCCTGGAGCGCCCTACAAGACGACCTTGCTACCTTGAGTGTGCCTTTCACCCGTCGGTGCGGCACTTGCACTTGCAAACACCAGCCCCATCGCGAGAATGCAACAGCGGTGTGCAGTGAGATAAAACGATCGAAAGGGAGAGCGAAGGACCAAGGAGATACTTCAGCTGGCAACACCAACTGGGGGAAGAAAAACTTTACCCCCTTTACGAGGCACCCTTCTTTCGTGGTGGTACAACGACTTTGCAGTCCGGGGTAGTTCACTCACGGCGTTGCATAAATTATACGAGCATGGCATGGCAGTTAAGGCCACGGAAAGCACCCGAGTCGAGTCCGGCTCGAGAGGTCCATCAATGAGGTTTTTGCGGGTGCGAGAGCTGTTCTATCTATGCTATTATGCAAATGTTCCTTGCCGTCTTGCTTTACCTCCTTTTGCGCATGATTTGCGTGAGCCATCGATTCACTTTTGCACCACGATCGGTACTGGCAGAAGGTTTTAGCAACGTGGGGCGCTTCTGATGTGTCAGCCTAAGGGTCTCTTAAGCCCTCGACGAAGGAAAAATTTCAACCGCGGACTCACACTCCATACCCACCGAAACGCATGTTGCTCCGTCATAATCATTCGAACTGACGGACACTTCAGCTCCCCGGCACTTGACTCTAATTTACGACCGTTGGTGTTGGTCAAATTTGTAAACATCATGTTGCCCGGGAGTAAAGGAAAGAAAAGCATCACACACGATAAGAAAAAAAATAAAGTAAACCAATCAACGTCCCAAGTGGGGTGGCTTCTCACTGGAGGACATTAGGACTTTACTTTTGTCTAGAAGAAAATGAATGTTTATTTATTTTTCACGCACGAAACCCGGTCGGAATTGTTTCGTGACATGCAAGTTAAAGGTACGGTGGTCCGTTTAAAACGTAACAAAAAGTATTGAGCAGCTAGTGTATTTGCATATTTGAACAGGGTCCAACCGCTGAAGGTCGAATCGATCAAGTTGGACGACATTTTAAGACTTATTTAAAAGGTAAAACAATCAAGGAAAAATCGACATAGGGAACTTATAATAATTTTCTAAACAATGTTGACCCAACCCTTTCCACTAACACAATAAAGGCTAGGAAAGGGTATAAATGTTTGAACAAATGGAAAATACTTTAAAAAACATCAACACAATAATATAGCACAGTTAAAAATTGTGTAGTGGAAAAAAGCTAAAGCTTAAAATTGAATTGACAAGGGGTTTTAAAAACCATCAATCTAAAACTAATAAACTAAAAAATAGTAACTGAAACCTAAGGTTACCAAAATTGGATGTTTTTCATGGAAAAAACTCGAAAGCCAATCCAATTTCTTCAAAACAGTGCAAAAGTCAAAACAATTAAAAGAAAATGTGTAAAATTTACTCACTTGAATAACGCGATACAAAGAAAGCGAGGGAAGAACGATCATTTTATTTACCTATAAACGTTTATTTATCGTTTTAGGTAATCTACCGCAACTACCGTCGACGTCGGCTAACCCTCGGGTCGAGTAGTAAAGACACCATCTCCCGCCGCCAAAAGTCACCCAGGGGCGACACATGGCGAGTGCAAGACATCGTGAATGAGATGATTTGCAGCGTCTTCGATAGCCCTAACCACCTTCAGCGAAAACGGCCATAGAAAGCTCCTTTCAGTTGGAACCGCGTGCTCATTCCGCGTTCAATTTGGCAGAAGCGCACCGGACCAAGGAGCGGAGAATTCCACGCGCCACGGTCGGCCTTAGAGGTCGGCCTGCGTATAGCAGGGCGTAGAGCGTGTAATTTGCCACTGACAGGTACAAATGGAATCGGTGCGGGACTGATTGCAACTTTGTTGCAGGACGACACCCCGGGGTCCCTGGGCACGCACCTGGGTTTGCTTCCATTTACCGCGTCGGAAGGTTGAGAAGAGCCGATTACGCGCCGCTGGTTGACAAACTGAGCAGGCTCAGGGCGGGTCAACGTGAAGTCATCCCTAATGGACTTTGGATGCGCAAGGCGGCTGCGGTAGAGGAATAGCCTCGGATAATAGCTGTCGGTTGTGTTCATATGTTTTATCGTGTGGGATGAAAGGCGAGCGAGCGCAAATTGCTTATTACAATATTTTAGATGAGTAAGTACGGCAGGATGCCCTTTTTCTGTTGTTTGGCTGCCACCTAGCTGATGTTTGGTATAGGAATAGGGCTCCCCAGGGTTGGCTTGGGAGGCAATCCATCGTTAGCCAACCTTGTGCGAGCATTGGTAGTTCATTTTTTCTCAGAAGAAGCAACTCTTACTCGTATGGTGCCTACAGCTTCACGACAGCTCGGAATAATGAATGACTTCTTTAACGTCCAGCGACATCGGCCAACGCGAAATCGTGTCCAAACAACAACACATCCGTTGTTTCAGCCAAAACAACAACACTTGGTCAAGATCGGTATGTAGGTTTTGCAGCTTTAGCTCGCTCCTACGTCATGTTCCTTTAGTGTTTTGCACCTCGAACCTGACGTGAATGAAGCTGTTTGTTTAACGGTGTGCCCGGTGTAAAATCGCGGAAGCCTGCGCACAACCTCAAAAGGTCACCCAAGAGGCGTCACGCCGGCACAAGCTGTCAGAGAGCAGGCTCAGATAAATGCGTACAAAATGGCCACTTCTCGGGCGACAAAACTCTTTAAGTTTGGTGTCGCGTGAGCCTCGGATCACTCAGCGCCAAACCGAGCGATAATTAACTCGTTGCCCCAGGCCAGGGTCCACCAGGCGTGTGCAAATCTTCCCAGGGAAGTCGTATGCCATCAGCGACCACTCGTGCGTACCACAAAACCGCTCGCTCCGGAAGGCGAACGAAGTTTTCGCGTAGGCCACTGAATGACGGGGTTTCTTTCGGAAACACTTACGCCCACACCTGCTTCCGATGTTTTGCTTGTTGATCTCCATGATCCGCAAACGATCTTTTTTCTTGTTAGATGAAACTGCCTTCTGACCATCATAAAACACGTCCAAGTCCAAGGCCAAATATGCGCAGGTTCTGCTCATAATGGTCCAATTTTTTCCCATTTAACAAAATTGCATTTCGCAAAGCTTTGAATAACAAGTAAATAAGAGTGATTTCACGTGGTGCAACTTGTAAGAGTATTGTAAAAAAAATCTGTTCTTTGTCTTCCTCTTGTCTGTGCGCCTAAAAGGAGCCGTTGGTGATTTAATTATCCATTAATTACGCCCGCACTGAACGCACTGCTTTGCATCAAACGTTCATTGCCACATGCCTACAAGAACGCCACCGTAGGCACCTTCAAATTTATTATTCGTTGCCCTTATTTGCTTGCGTGTCTAATGCGGTATTTGCATGTGGCATTCGTGTCAAAAATTGCTTTTAAAATTACATTTTTGTTAAGGTTTGTGCTTCATATAGTCAAGTCAGTGTTTGAAGGACATTCGGTAATTAGGTGTCCACATTATAGGACATGCACTTTTTCTCTTAATAGCTCTTAAATCAACTTACTTTGCCAGAATTTATAGAAAAGCAAAATACTTAAAAAAAACATCGTAAAGCTGTGTGTATTGATGCCAAGCGTATTTCTCATCAATCCAGTGAAGGCATCAGGCGGCCCAGATGGTAACTTGTTCCCGCGAATCGGCTCGAAGACACCCACGCGGATTGTAATGGCATCGATGGTCAGATGGTTAGACATTTCGCTTCCAAGAAACACTTTTAACGTAGGTGCCAAAGCCGCCATCAGTGACGCCACACGACCTGAGTCGATCGAAGCTCCAACCTTCCAAGTCGCCCAGATTTATGGTAAGAAATGTAATGCCACAGATACCATTTGCAAACCAGCTGGTGGTGCTGATAGCTTCAAACAAACCAGGAAGCGACTCATCTCACCGTGGGCATCGATGGACGATCTTCGGTTTGGTCTAGTTTCTGGACGCCCGCGTTCGAGAAATGGCGCTGGTCACGCAACGTAACGCGCAGCTAACACCTATCTGTCACCGTGTGGTCCGCGCACTGGATGACAGATCGGGCGTGTGTGGGCCCTGAAATGTAGTGTACTTCCGCAGCATTGAAGGGGCGAGGTTGTGTAAGTTGATAAGTGTGTTATCATGTTGGTTACTGTTGACAGCCATCTGGGAGGACGGCGAGATGGCGTTAGGCGTACGTGCAACGGTGCAATGCGCAACACAGATGATCGTGGATTGCGTTACGGTGCAATTAGTAGTGGGCTGATCTAGTCGATCTAGTTGCCATAGTGTCGCGGCGGGTTCAGGGTTGAGTCATTGGGTGGGTTTTTTTTTCTAGTACGACCTCCAGAACTCCACAGCACACGTTTGGAGTGAGGTCCGCTGAGTCTTGGTTATCTTGGATGGAGGCAGAAAATAAAGAACCAACTCCTCGCAACAATAATTAACACGGTGAGGATAAAGCACATGTTTAGTGAAAGTTTGTGTGTGCAGCAAATGGAAATCGAGGAAGAATGTATGAATCACAAAATCACCAGAAAATGCGCAGATGAAAACAAAACAGGACAAAACAGCACAGAGAGAAAAAAATCACAGGATTACCACTAACCGATCCGTTTGACATGCACGTCCCTATTGAAGGAAACCCGAGGCCCCGGCGATGCACCAGCCGCTACTGTTGTGGCCTCCGCTTCTGTCATCTTTTTCCCCTGGCAGGTTTCCGGGGTTACCGGGACTCTCTCCAAACTCTACCGGGGATCGCACGACGCATGTTCCAAACCAGAGTTGGGCAAAGCTACCTCATCGAATGTATGCCATCACAAATTCTGGAAGTCGTTTAGACCGTTTAGGTCGGGAATGGGGGGGACGGCCTAAAGGAGCTACAATAGTTTTTCTATCAAACTGTATGAAGATGTAGACACTTTTGCCTAGCCTAATTTTTTGGAGAGAGAGAGAGATGAAAGGAAACGATGGGAAGAAAACCATGAAGTGAGCAATGGTTGTGAAAAGTTGATAGAAGTGATCTCTTTCTTTGCCAAGCACATGCACTGTGTGATCGTATACACTAATGGAAATAGTAAAAAAGTCTTGAGATGAATTGAGATGAAGAATGATAAATTTCGAGATCAAGATACTGGAGTGCGTTGCAGTTGATTATTAGGAAAGATACAAATCTTTTCAATTATGTATCATAAAATTTGAACAAAGTTAATTGGCAAGCTCTTATTACATGTTTGCATTACTTTCATGGTATCATTACGTTCGACTTATTATAATAAAATCCAGCTAATCTTCATCAAACACTTCCAAAGGGTCTACATGTCTACAATGTTAGTTCTGAAATTCGAATGACATGTGTGGTATCAATAATCCAGAACAGTTCGCATCCTATACTACCTATTTACAATGGAATGCAACAGCGTTTACGGTAGCGATCGTCCAGATTAACTTTAAACACGAGTAATAATGATTAATGATGTACTCGAAGCTCCATTTCCGCGGTAATTCCCTCGTCCCGAAGAAGGAAGGAAGGCATTTTGCAGAAGGCAGGAAAAGGCACGATGGTCCGTTGCGTTGCGCTCAACTTAATTATCAGTGCACCCTCTGTTGCGATATATGCGAACGGCACGGAAGGCTAACTTACCCGGAGATAATTTGTACCGAGGACTCGGGTGTAGACGATCTTCAGGTGCGTTCCAGTCCGTCTGGTCCGTCGATATCGGTCGCGGGTTCAAAGTCTGGAAAAAAGAAGAAAGAAGATGGTCAGAATCAAGACTCGTGTCGTAGATCATCTGCGGCAACGCACCAGGAAGGAATACTTCCGAAAGGGACCCTCTGATTAGCCTCGGTCTCAGAAATAGCCTTTCAGCGTATCATTGCCCTGCACAATGGCCCGGGGGTTTCGCTAGTTCTTAGTTCTTTGACACTGTTTGGAGGTTCCCCAGGCAGTGATTGAGGTACAGGCCCGAGCGCAGTCGCTACTAACGACCCCCAAGGAGTCGTACGGCACGACGATCGACTCGTGCAATCTGTGCACCAAGTAGAAGCACCGAGTCCGTGCGTCGTCCGCTAAAAGGAGGTTGCCTTCGACTTGCCTTTTAAGGATTTGCGCTCAATGAGCTCAACTCCGAGCAGCTACTTGGACAACCCTCCGGCAAAGGGGAAGGCAGCCGATCGGGAGATACCGCGGGCGTACCGGACCATGAGCCATGAGACGTTCCTCGATGACCTGATGATGGCGGAATCTCATGGCGGTGCGAGACATTGCGAAAATGGACCGCGTCGATGGGCAAACGCGATGGATGGTAGCGCTTTTTGGTCAGTGTTGTGCCGTTCGTAAGTTGGTCAGTGGACGCGTGAGTTTATTTTAAGACCACTCGAACACTGGAGAGGAGTTACACTGGCACTGTTGTTTATATTTCTTTTCTCAGGTGAGTCACAGAGTTCTTCCTCCGTAGTGTCATCATCGTTTACGGATGTTTTGTTTTAAAACATTTGCAAGCGAAGGTTATATTGAGGAAGTTGTCTGTACATTTATTGATTCCTTTATTGATTCATTTATGTCAAAACGTAAAATTGATTTAACGAAATTGAAAATGATCGTTAAATTGTTTGATCCATTCCATATTCGGCACAATTTGATTCGCTTGACAAACCGACCCTGATGAGCAGCCGTCGACGTATGTGGTCACAAACTTTCCTCGGTGAAGATTTCTCGCATTTGAATTTCCTTTCGCGAAAGTGGGTTTTGCAAATTCCGTTACCCTACCTCCGTTACCCTACCGCACCATGGGAAAGATTTTCGGAATGAATTAAACAACCCCGCACGGTATTTATGGGTTGGGCGGAAGTGATCATGAATTTCAAGCGCCCGATTCAATCATACGTCATTTGCATTTTGTGCGCTCCGTTGGGGACATCGCGTCATCATTAGGGTGGCGTTTCCAACAGCCCCAGCTACGCCCGCCCACCCAAGCTTGGTGGCTCGATAATGGACAATTCGATAGGTTGGGAGCTACAGCTATGGCTCAAACGCTTGTTTTGTCAACAACCGCCCCTCTTTGGAACCTTCTTCCAGTCCCCGACTCCTTAGAGGGTACTTTGGATGTTCATGGTCAACGTGGGCCCCCCCCGAAAAGGGGATTTTATACCAGATCCAAAGTCCCAGGAAAAGAGGGAGAGAAACCTGAGTACAAACAAAATGGATACCAAACCAAACTTCTAGTGCGGAACTAGGCCAGTAGGGGGCTACCATCCCGTTCTGCTAGGCACGTGTACACTGGACGCACGCGTGGGAAAAGGTCACCGTCGGCGTTAAAACTGGGAAGTAAAACGCGAACTAGAACAAGACGTCTAGCAAAAGAGGGCGAAAAGGAAAAGACACCGAACGCCCAGTACGGAAGTATGAAGTCATCGGATATTAGCCGTGAAGAATGCGTAAGAACCAGCGGGAGGACGGTGTGGCGTGGTCAGGTACGGGTGCAAACAAAAATGCAAACACGTATCCGGAGCAGATCGTGTGGGCCCGGTTGTTCGAGAGGAGGAAAGAAATAGGGCAGAATAGCGCAGCAACAACCACGAGCTAGTCTGTGGCTCGAAATGGACCGTTTAGTGCGTAGGTCGCCATTCTCGTGTCCGGGGAAATGGGCATCCGGGGAACAAATCCACAGAAAATCACCGCTAAATGTTTCTCCTTGGGGTAGTTGGGTAGAATCTTCGAGAGTTCCTTCGGTGGGAGGAGGAGTTCCGGTGGGGACGAACTCGATAAATAAATTATTCCATTTCTGTAACGCATCGCGCCTGCCAGGGCGGGTAACATTGAGTTTGGAAATGGTATAATTTAGCCAAGCAAACGATGAATAACTATTCGAGTCCAACTCCGTAAGGTGACGATTAACATGGCGTGGCTTGGTTCGTCTGTTTGTTGGCCAACGCAAAAATATGTAGACTATTTACCGAAGCCTCCACTTCCAAGAAATTCCGACTTTAAGGCGCCCAAGGAGACTCGACTTCCCTTCCGTTATTGATCTCTACAAAGTCACCTGGAGAGATCAACGAACGCCCGACAGGGAAGCATCCTCACTATCGTTACCGTAATGTTTGAAGAGGTTGGTTGCCGCATTACCGACAAACACCCCCGAACACCCGCACGGTGTTAATGGACATGATGGTGATGATTGCATGTTTTGCAGCCCAACTTGGCCCGGTCAATGTCAATGGCAGCGCGTGCCATAAGAAGGGGTCTTTCAACTGAAACAGCCGTGCGTACCGAAAACGCGACCTCCAGACGACGCGCCGTACCGACTTCCTGGGCCGGCCTTATATGGTCAGAATAGGAAAAGATGCTTGATCTACCGAGTGCCGGAATGACCATCTGGATGGTCGCCCTCGGATCAAGGAGTTCCAATGTCATGGCCTCTTGCAGAGATGTATCCTCATCGCCTTCACCTCTGGCGCCTCGATATCCAACATTTCTGAATGAGTCGTTATGGTCAGGGAGTTATTACCTGATTTTATGATCAACTTAATACGTTCAGGTTATTGATCCTTTTCGAGAATACAGTTGTTAATATGTTGCTGGGAACTTGTAATTTGTTTATCGCCTAACATTTCTTAATAAGCCGTTAAAGTAAAGAGGGTTATAACCTGATTTAATGATCAACTTTATATTCGCAAATTGTTGATCCTCTGGGAACAATCAGTTGATAAGATGTTCTAACAACTGGAAAATTAAAAATCTGCCTACTGCGTTCGGTAGAACACCAGATCAATAAACGTCGGCACAATGCCTCCTGCTCTGATCGGAAGTGCAGGCTCTCACTGACTTTTGCTAAACCGTCAGGCCGTGCCTTTCCACTATCCGGGTCCCGGAACCCGAACGACCTTCGCACGCGAGATTCTTGCCGCGCCACCACCCCGGTTCGGGCTTTAATTATTCCGGTTTGTTGTAGACGACGTTTTCTGCAGCAAAAAGCTGCAGCTTTTCGTGAACGAACTCAGCCCGGCGGTGGGAGAATTCCTCCGGCTGTCGAAATGCCTTTCCCTTCCAACGGTGGAGCCGTGCTCGGAGCCTCGGAGACACTGGAGCCACCGAGAACCCACACACAACAATCTGTCGGCAAAACACGTTACGACCCTCGACGACGACTTGGTTTGGTGCAGTGCGTTGACTCGATTCAGGATGCTTGAGTTTTGCATGTGCGAAAGTTTACTTCTCCCTTTTTTGTGGCATTTTGTGATCTTCTGGTCGTATCTCCTTTTCTTGCTGATGATTTGATTGTTCGCTTTCGAAACGAAACGATCTACACAAGCCTCGCGGAAGTTCAACCCCAAAAATCTCCGTATAGACGAAATCCATAACATTCATATTCATCCTTTTTTTCGATTTCATCCAACCGCGTGTGTGTGTTTTTTTAGCCGTTCGAAGAATTTCCTACCTTGTTAAAGATTAGCCTCAAAGTGGCTTCTTCTTTGCCGACACACACACAAACACACGATTGCTCGCACGGGAAAGTATGTTAAATTGCGAAAATATGCTAATTGTGTGCTGATTAGGATCGATTTCGTTTGGGCCTCTGGCAATTAATGGGATTCGTTCGATCTCGCGCCCGAAGCGATTATCGGGCACGCGGACATTCATAAGCCGCCGAAAATCGAACCGGTTGGGGTCTTTTTTGCGTATGTTTGCAAATTTTCTACACAGAAGAGGAATGCCATAAAGAGGCTGACGCTCGTCGTGTGTATGGGGGATGATATTTTGATAAAACATGAGGCCATTTTTACAGATTTGTTTCCCAAAAGATCGGGAGTAGCCAGATCTTCCCTTTCTTTTTAATCGTTAGAACATTTCCTTAAGCCATTTTTGTTTGGTCTATGTTTTGCCGGGTGTCGACAGGTCCGGGCGCATTAGCGAATGATAAAGCGGGCGCCTAATTTGCGTCATTTTTTTTCATGGAAAAGACGTGTGTGAGTGTTTTGAAAGCCTTTCATTTGGTCTTCCACCTCTTAGGGTTTATCTTTCTTTTCTGCCTTTCTTTCAGCACTTTTGTAGAATTTTAACGAGCGATTAACAAATGACCAAATTCGCTTGATGTCGGACGCATTTGTTTGGGATGGAGTTTTATATCTTTTATTTTCCAAATTTACGACTTTCCTCGAAACAATATTGCTTCGAGGTGGATGAGTTACATTTTTAACCGGTCGTCAGATTTATGATGATGAAAAATTTCACTCGAACCATAAAATTACCCTAATCCGATTACTCGGGTCGTGGGGGTTGTCGATGCGATCTTAATGAAACTATTAAAAACATCGTTGCATCATGAAGGATTGCAGAACGTGTTTGGGTTGGTTGTTTACCGATATGCAAATGATAACAAATTACTTTGCGTATGCCGATTTCCACTCCGACTTTTTATCGTTGACAATTTTTGCTAAAGGATAACCATCAAAACATAATTTATGATCTTTCTTTACACGACTGACGTCGCAGATTTCCACAGAATAGTCTTTGGTTCAATTTGTTTCTTTTCAATCGCATTCGAAGCATATGTGAGATGTCTTCCAAAATTCTAAGCCTCCAGTCTTCTCCGGCCTCAAATGGACACCGACACGAACCGAATAACATTTATTGCCTGCCCAGGTGTTCAACACCGCTCTTAGAAGTAGGGGTTTGGGTTTTCCTACGTTACAACCACCTCGTCCAAAATGCTACCACAGAACCAGACACCATACGAATCGTCCACACGATCGTCCGGCCGTCCGAGACGTCCAGCCGGTTTTTCCTTTCGAAACGATGTTTAAACCTGAATTCACGAACGAAATGTCGCGCCTGCAGCCTGCGAGCCTGCAGCCCGGCTCGAACCTTCCAAACGTTTCCAGGAGTCCACGTCGTCCCAAACACACGGTACGGTTGCCGATCCGAAAGATATCGGAAAGGCCCCCTCAAGGACGACCGTTTTCGACCGCCTCGATAACAAAACAACCGCCGCGAGAGGACGGTGTTTTGCAACGCGTTTTTTTTTTAGCGGCCCCGGATTGCAGAAAGGCTTCCACAACCTGTTTGCTCGACAAAGGCCGCCTTCATTTTCTCCCCTTAAAAACCGTTTATTTCTTTGGCCCGCAAAAAGGTGGAGGTTTGTAATCCTTCGGTTAGTAATCGATTGAACCGGTTCTTTGGTGAACTTTTCTGTTACTGTGGGAGTGTGTGTATGTGTTTCAGTGCTACTGTGATCTGCATCTGTCACTAAATGCTCCCGAATGTGGTTTTTGCTATGAAGAGACACACAAAGTCGAGATCGATTTCGATACCAAGCGAAGACCTCCAAAAAATATAATCCTACTTTATGTGGCAATCGCTACTTTTAACACCTTCGTCCACGTTGAAAAACGGAGCTTAAATTCCATTTGATAGATGAAAATGCCACACAGAGCGCCCAAAGAAGCCAAAATACTGCTACGTCAAATAAAAAGCGACATTTGACATTCAGCCAAAGGAATGAATTCTGGACGATAATCTTCTGATTTTTACGACTCCTGATAACATTCCTTTCGGTTCCGAGTTATTTGACCCCAGATCATTAAAATTTGGCATGTACAAGTTCCATCTGATGGACAGAAACCCTCAACGACGTTGCTCGTTTACAAACTTAAGAGCACGGATAAGAAAATTCCTCCCCAAAGCGAGCCTTTCATCCTCAAAGCGAGCCTTTCGAAGCGGTTGCTTCAATGTTGCTGGCTCAATTATGTTGCAACGCCGCCGTTGACACTTCGAACCGGGCGGGTGCGGTTAACGGGAGTTTTCTGCTCATGAATTATGCAAATTTTTCGCACCTCCACCTACCGAAAAAAATCGGCTCGACAGCGACAGCCACTCTTGCCAATGCCGCCAATTGTCCATTTTGGCTCATTTAAATCTAAATAGGTCTCGTGTTTATATTGCAGTATCTTTCTTTTCTTCACATTTTTACCGCGTTTCGTTTGGGTGTTTCTTTTAACGAAAAGCTTCCTCCCTAACCGATGAACCTCGTATCTCTTTGGGACGGTATACCGACTACAAACCGTCCATTCAACTGCCAATTCGGTGACCTCATTGGGTTCGCGCAATGTACGACCCAGACGAAGGCAGAAGTCTCCCGTAGCAGAAGGTTTTGGAAGTCAAAAATTTAGCACCACACTGTCACAAAGGTGTTGTCACGAGCGTAATGTTCCACACAAAGGCCAAACCCCGCCAAACGCCGATAAGGGACGCCATGGCGAATTTTTGCCATAAACTAAGCGACACTCACGAGGACCACTCAGTACCATTTTGTGCCATAAAAATACACCATATATCCCGTCCCAGGGTTTTGCTTATCGTGACAGAATGGCACAGAATTAAGTCATTGAAAGTCGGTGTGGTGTGAATTCGGCCACGTAACGAGAACACCGAACTTGGTATGCAACGAGTCCCGGAGTCGAAGGCGATTAATGGCCGCTTCCTAATGGCTTTTGTAGACAAATATTGTTTCACCCCAGTTCGACCGAAGCCGCAAAAGCCGGTGCAGTTTGGCGACGGGAAAACGATAAAATTTTAACGATTTTTAACGGTGATCGATCGGGTGAGCGCAGGATGTGTGAACTCAACCCCCGGGCGTCGCCGAAGCGCACCCAAGCACGTCTTCGTCTGGACAGGCTGAACAAGTGGCCCGAAAGGGTTTCGTTTTGAGGGGACGATGTTGTAAATCTGCGCCATCCCCGCGGGCTAAGGTGAGCCGGTGTTTATGGTTGTTTTTGAGGACAATGTTTCGAAACCCCTCCCTGTCTGCTCCGGTTCATCTTTGAAACCGGTGGAAGCTCCACCTTGGAGCTCGCGAAAATGAAGCTCCTCTTACCTTCTGCTCTGCCAAAAGCAATTTTTTACTTCAACCAACCAACGCGACCCTTCTGCAGGTTTTTTGCTGGTCGCCCAACGAGAGTTTCGTCGCAAGGGCTCGCAATGCGGGCACGAAAGCACAAAGGAATGGCAGTTGCATAACCGGCTCTCGGCATTCCTGGTCGCGAACTGGTGCGAAGGCCTATTTATAAACAGGGTCGATTCGGCTGAACGAAATCGAAACCCCTGGCGGTGTGTGTCAGTGTGCGCGTGGTTGCTGGGCACCCTTCAGAGGAATGATACCTCGCATAGGGAAGGCCACCACCGATGCCAACGCCGTGGCACAAGAATAACCGTAAAAGGAAAGCTGCCCTCGTCACGGTAAATCAACGCGAAGATCGATCGCCATTAAGCTGACCGTGGCCTGATCCCCAATGGGAACCTAACGCTCAAGCATGGCTTGAGCACTGTCACTTGCTCAAGCCGGAGGTTCCCTTACGAGTTGTGAGCGTTGTCTCGGTTTCGGTGTCAAAACCGACCTCCCAAGCAAGCAGCTTACTGGCGTGCAACTCTGGTTAATTGATCTTCACATCCCAAAACGAACAGAAGTGGAGCAGGTTAAGCTTTCATAGTAAACCGTGTACAAAGCGCTTAAGGCAGACTGTGTTGGCGTACCTCATGGTCCGGCTGTACGTCCGTTCTTAATTAATTGTTCTTCTCAATGGTTTGGATCCGACCAAAACGGACACGGACTAGACCTAAGGTGGTGGTGTGAATCAGACAAATATTGGAATGGAACATCTCCTCCAGACATTCTCTTTAGTCGACACCGTGAAGAGATTTATGACCCGATCCGGACCTGTTTACAACTTTCTTCTGACTCTTTTTTTATCGATCTCAACCGATCAGATTAGCCACAGGATCATCCCAACTAATGATTACCTTCTTGGTTTTGACCAAGTCTTGGAAATAGCAGTTTTTGCCTATATCTTCACCTACAATTCACCTACTTTTCCTTTCATGGTTAAACCGGTAGAAAAAAAACAGTGATCCTCCCACGAAGAAATACTCCGACAATCTCATCCCAGACCAGACTAGGTTTCCAAGTGTGTCCAAGGGAGCCGACTGCCATGAATCACGCCCGTCCATCAGCGTTAACTGCCTTGCAAAGCGCGAGTCTTGTCGGCTTCCTACAAACGATCGGAGATCAAGATGATTTCATCACTGTTTATGATTTCCCGTTCGCTTCCCTCAGTGGCTCAAGACCAGTTGCTGGAGCGAGGTCCTCGCTTGATTCATTAACTTCCAGCGAAGTCCTCCAGCGGGGTCTTCTCGATCGGGTGCTAGATTGTTGTTTTGCGCTACCTCCATGAACGCGTGACGCCATCATTTTGGAAGACCTTCACCGTACGATTGCGGACGCGATGAACCGAGGTCTTCTTTAGTATGTTATGGGTACTCTATCCCTCTATCGAGTCTCATTCGATGTTTAACTAATGAACATTTTAAACAACCCAGTACAAGGTACCGGCGACCATGTGTTGGAGTTAAAATATTTACCTCGCAGACTTTCACTAGCATCGACGCCCCTCGATGGCCAACGGCTTTGAGGCCACGTATGTTTGAGACAGTAATTTAGCGAGTCGGTAAAACACGATCCCTCTTACACGAAGGACTATGGCGAAGATATGGCGGTGTTGCAAATGGAATCGATGTCGATAATTGTTTATCTAATGTGCACCATCATGGTGGAGGAGGCAGATGGACGTGGACTCACGCCACAGTAATGAAAACCCTTATGCGATACCGGCTAGCCCTCGATCGGATGGTGAAAGTTTGTCGATCTTTTTCGACTATGTGAGTTGCATCGATCAATTGAATGTGATTAAATTTCTGCATGTTACAGCAAATGTAAGTCACGTCTCGTGAGCAAATAATTGTTGAGGATCGATGGATTAGTCCTACATCCAAAAGAGTTATTGGAATTGCTGAAAAGAAAATTAGTAAATCGAATAGCAAATCGATTCCAAACCTCATCCAAATCCTTCTCAAAAGGATAAGAAGAAGTTAACAACCTGATTTTGTTTCAACACCTAATCTGCTACATGCCTTTGGGTTGGAAGTATCCACGCGAACTCACACCTAACGTGTTCCGCCAACGTCGACGACCCGACCCGGCGTGGGATTGTTAAATATTCCAATTCATAATAAACATATCCGTCTTAATGGCGCAGCTAAACAGCCACACTTTAGATGACACCATCATAGACTCCGCAGATCCTCGGGGGCTGGCGCAACCCCGAGGGGCATTGGTACAGCATCTTTCCAACGCCAAACTCTGCACGCTATCCTAATTGATTTCTTTTGTATACCACCACTTGCGGCCCCGGACATTCCCGGCATTTTCTCCTCTAGGAGTCTCTCTTACGTGTGTAAAATGGTCGCTGCAAACTTCAAACTACTTTGCGGAGTTGCGGAGAAAATGCGATCGGGAAAATGCGTGGACGGGTGTATATATTTGCAGTCTGCAAGTCCCGTGAAACAATAAGTACGTGCTATCGGTTTGCTGTTCCTTCCCCATCCGCTATCGCAAATAAACGAGCTCATTAGGCAAAAGGGCAATATTCGCGCCTTTGCAAAATCTGCAAATCGGAATGAGATCCTGGCGCACGGAGCGGACGAACGTTTGCAATGGTTAAACATTAAGCAAGCAGGCTCTAGGGAAAAAGGGATCGCCCTTGCCATTCGTTCCCACCTGAGCGTCGACGCCTTCGGGCGAGATAATTGATGGGCCGTTCAGTGCGGGGACGCTAATGGTCAATTAATACACCTTGTTTCGTCCTTTCAGCGCCTTCATCAGTATCCCACTCCGGGCGACCTAAGAAGTTCTAGGCTCGTCCTCACACACGCACACAGTATTCGCGTGAAAATCAATGGCGTAAACACCTATTCGTCACTTATCGGTCCTCTCTCTCTCTGTAGAACACCCAACACTTACCACCGGCGGATCGGAAGTTTCTGCCCATCGCCACCAAGTCCAAGTGTGACAGCAGGTTCTTGTCAACTTGCTCGGGTTTGTCTCGAAACACGCCTGTCCGGCTGCTTGGGAGTTGAGATCTCCGCCCGCGCTGATGTCATCGTCGCAAATAGCGGGCTTAATCATATGCGCCCAGGGTTAAAAATTCGTCTCGGTCTCGGAAAAGGTGTACGGGAACGAGTTTTTATTTTTACTTCCAACGACAGACACAAACACGCACTCACACCAAGTGTCAATCGAATCCAGACGACGAAAGGAGCGGCAAGTAAAGTGTGGTATTGATTTAAGAAACGCTGAAAAACAACCTGCACACACGATGGAGTTAAAAACTTACATCGAGAGTTTTACGCCACCCCTTCGGCTCTAAGTGGATCCGAGGGAGGGGAGATTGTGTGCTGATAAGTTTTACTACTCAGACTAATGAAGTAAAAAATTAAAAAAGGGCCTTCGCATTCAAATGATGAGGAAATGTGGCTCATCTCATCAGTTTGGAGTTCGTTTCCGGTAAAGTCTTGTAAAAGATAACCATCAAGAAGAGAGAGACTAAAGCGTTAGGTAAATCAAATGTAACATTTAGTACTGCACGTAAAATAAATTAATGGACAAAAGCGAAAGACCAAAATGTTATATAAATCAAATGTACTACTTAGAAAGGCTCATAAAATGTATTTATGGCCAAAATAAAAGAAATACTATAAACAATCAAGACAAGATTTACTAAACTTGAACCATAAACAATCCCAAACGAGCTGAAACGTGAAAAAGAGAAAGTGTGTTATAAAAATGTTTCTCCAGTAGTTCACCACCGACACCTACAAGAAACATGTTTTAAAAGTGTTAAATTTATTTCTTTAATAGATGAAAAAATGATTTTCTTGTTTGCAAAGTGCTGTACGCACCATTTCTCCCATACAAGTGCAACACATGCACCACCACTCGTATCACAACTGGGTCATCTAATCAGTTAACATGTTTCGCAGCCGCTGCTGCAGTACAATCCACCGTCGAAGTGGCGCACTCAGGTGACAAACCGTGCACCGCGTCGGTTCGGATGACATCATCCTGAGCAACGGCGGAAGAAAGTGCTCGCGGTTCCAAAAATATCCATATTCCGTCATGGCTTCCCGAATCCCCGGGTGGCGATTGCTTCTCGCGCCAGAGTTGCACACCGTGGCGTGGCATAAACTGGTGAGGCGGCTGATTCGGGGGTGATTTATTTCCCCCATCATAATCACTACAACGCCAACTTCCAATTACTCCGGAAGCGAATGGAGGAAGGAAAAGTTTCATTCGTAACGATGTTTAAATAAAAAAAGAGGCAAAATGGAGCCCCCGATTCTTGTAGCCCGAAAAATAATCCAAACCCAAGCAATGAAGCACGCGTGACACTCTCAATCACGATCATATCAACCCGGTGGGATTTGGGGTTGAGGAAACGAACTGTCCCCTTTGGTCGGTACACCATGTCCGCTCTTGTTGTGTAAAGTTCTTCTTATTTCCCCTCGTTCTTTCCTGCTTGAGAGCGTGTGATAAATGTGAACATACGAACAGCACTGACTTATGTTGTGCACTTTTGTTTCCCGTTGCTTTGCGAACGGCGGCGCTGAAGAAGGTCAACCGGCCGGCCGATGCTGCCGGCCAGATAAGACGGTTAAATGTGAGTAACACTTACCGCACGATGCTCGGTTAGTCGCTGAAGCAGAAGCGCATTCGGTAATTATGAAGGTTGCTCGGTGGTATTTTGCACAAACAGCCCACAAGTTTTCCAACGGAACAGTTTGCCGAGACACTGAAAGGAAGGAAAAGGGACAAATAAAATATATAAACTGTGAGGTAAAATTTGAATAACATTATTCAATAAGCGAGGAGGAGTAATGAGTTTTTCAACTGGCTTAGTCTATGAAGACTGTAAAATAAAAGAATTTAATATATCAACACAAATTCAAACAATCCTTTTCTTAAACACTTTTTAATTCAAACACCCTCAAACCAGCTTTTTTAAACACTATTTAACATTGCAACGTGTTCATCTTCAATTCGTTTTGGTATGCTAGCAATGATGATTGTATTTTTCAGCAATTTAGGTTTTAAAAGTTCCACAAGGCATCTAAAATTAATAGTTTTGAAGTTGATTTTTTATTTATCTTATTCATTCAATCAAATATGATAATATTCGAGTGTGTTTGAGCTGAATTTTAGGTAGGGGTTCCAGGGGTAATACGCACCACTTAAGGAAAACTATTGAATTTTCTATGATCTTGGCTCCGATATTTTCAGTTGCAATTCAATTCAATTTTAAATTTTTGATCGATCTGTATCTGGTTGAGGCAAAACGCACCTGTGCTGGGGTAAAATGCACCACAACAAAGGGGTAATACGCACCACAACAAACAGGCTACATGCACCATGAAATGAAAATACAATTCACTCCTCAAATATTTTAAATTTTTGGATCAATTTAAAATTCAAATTTTCCAGTGTATTGACCGGAAGCTAATCAAATTCAAGATGTAAATGCTCTTAATAATCAACATTTTTATTTTGCATGATTAAAATAAAAAACTACTTCAATATTTCACAGTTTACTGGTGCATTTTACCCCGATCTACTGGGTGCATATTGCCCCTTTTTCATAGTTGAACACATTTTCAACTAAAATATCGTGTTCCACGTCAGAAAATAATAATTTTTACACTTGGTATTCCTTAGCGAAATGGTCAGTAAAATTACAACATAAGCTGTCTGAACCGATTATGTTTTTGTTTTGCGTTTATTTCGCGTTTCTGTTAATGTAGAGCTGTGAAACCTACAAGCTGACCATATTTTAGTTTGTTCTTACAGGGCGACTACTTTTTACTCGTCCAAAACTCGTTTTTCATGAGAAATTGGAAAGGGTGCGTATTGCCAAATAAAATAAATAAATAAATAATTTATGTTGATCTTTCCAATAATGCACATTTACAATCAAATCTCTTAAAAATTTAGATGTTGAAAGATTGTTTCCTCTCACTTTATATTTTGTATTTGGTGAGAAGAAACCCAAATTTTATCGTTTCTTCTGGTGGCATGCAAATGGAGACCGTTAATTAGAAATGTCCTAACCCGTTCGGTTTGCAATCGACTCGATTCATACGACCTAAAATACCGATCAGTGTTTCAACTTTTCTTTTCTAACCTCCACCAAAGCGATTAAGCGGTGGCTAAAACGTGTCTAAACATTTCACCACCAAGTGAGCCAAATTTTCGGTTGCCAAATTCAAACAGTTCACCGCTCACTTTTCACCGGCTGCTCGTTGGAGTTCTGCTCGTTTGCCAATTGATACGCACGGGGAATGGGCATGTAAATAGCTGTTATGGTTTTGCGGTTTCCTTTTTTCTATTTTTACTCCTCCAAGCGCCATTGCCTTTTTGTCAAAAACCATCAATCGATTCGTTTCGTCTTCGCCAAATGAAAACGGTGCGAAATGAGCCTGCGTTGGCCACCTCTCGAACCGGCTGCCACAACACAATCGGATTCGATCCACCCACAGCCACTGCCATAGAAGCTCTGAAGAGTGGAAAAAGTAAACCACAGAGGAGGCAAAAGGCACCTCGTTAAGCATCGCAGGAAGAGAAGAAGTATAAGAAATGGCAAACCGTTTTTCTCCAGCCGAGCTACATTTCTAGCTGAATATATCACCCAACGAACACACGCGGTTAATATTCAACCAAACGCATATTTGACAGCGTTACATTTTTGTCTATCGTCCCATCGTTACGTAAACTTTGGCCAAATCGGTCCAACACATGCACTCCCGAGAGTTCACCCGGGGCAAGTTCATCGCGGAACGTTTTACACCGTTGGAGTAGGAATCCGAAAGCAAATCCTACTCATATACAACAGAGATGGTTGGATGCTGGACGGATGGACCATGTGTGCTGCACGAGATACACGTCTCTTGCCAAAACTGTTTCTGTTTGCCACATTTGCCTATTGGTGGTGGAGTGTTATGCACTGGCTCTACCTTTGCCCCCATCTAACAACCATTTACTCCCACATTAACGCCTTTCGAAGTCGATTCACGTTTGTCCCCCTTTCCAAACCCGAACCACCGAGGGTACGATCGACTTGATCATCTCCAAAGCAAGCACAACCAAAACGCCGATCGGCACACAGATCGGAGGCAATCGGTCACGAATTGTTTGAATAAATATTCCAAGTTGGGTTCCCTCCCCACAGTCTCGTTGTATTTACCACTCAAACTCGATTCAGAACACAATTAGGTTACATTTATTACAACCGTTTATAAGAAAGCCACCGCACAATTTGACAATAGTCCCATTGAATCTGCGTGAATCGTGAACAGTAGTGTGGCTGCCGTCATTCAATGTCGATTGCTACTAGTGTGAGGACCGCAGCCCAACTTTGAAGGGAAAAAACTACTAGTTCCGCATCTCTCGGAGTCGACGACGCACGCAATGGCGAGGGCGGTACTGTTAAATTATAACTTCCGATTCCAATCTTAAACGGACCGCCGGATTGGATTTGGAAGTCATTTAACCGTTGGTGTACGGATTTGGTAAGGTGTTATTACCCGAGCTACTTCCTATACAATCACACAAAGCGTTCGAAGGACGTATGCAAAGTGTTCCTCAAGGAGAGACACGATCATACGTTTAATTTTAAAATTGTCATTTACAAAGCCATTAAAAGCTATCTAGAAGTTTGTTTTGAAGGAATCGTGAAGAGATTTTATTAAGAAGGAATACTGACACAAAATAAGGAATGTGCTTTGTTTGGAAGATGTTTATTTTGCTGTCTTCATTTTGTATTTATTTATTTTCTATGGAACTTTTTGATGCATAATTAATCTTTGTAAAACGATCATGATAAAACTAATTTTTATTTTTGTATGTACATCAAAAGCCTTAACCATTTCAATCAAAATTTTGTAAGATGATAAATTTAAACAGATGAATTTGTCAAAAATGTTCAAGTGAATCGTTTCACATTAATTTGAAAAGAACTTTCAAACACCTCACGCTCTTTTCCATCGTCTTTGAAAAAAAGCGAATAAATAGATATTAATTTGTGCCACTTAATGTGATCGTTTTCTTCCTTTTGTAGCTAAAAAATATCGTTTTTGGTAATATTTTGACTCCTTTGTGCTTCCAGCCATCCAGAGTTCTGAGATTTACTTCCAAAAACATGGTTCTCCCTGAAATATCCTGGCACCAGCTTGAATTGATTGTAAACGGGAAACATTATCCACTTCAGTCTGACACTCTTCAGGCTTCTCGGAAAAAGGCAAAAATAAATTAAACCCACCAAATGATGCAAATTGGAAGATTCATCACGTTGATCCATTCAAAATCCGAAGTCCGCGTTCCCTACGCCATTCCTTTCCTGAAACCAAGGCGATTGTTTACCAACCAAAACCTGCCAACCCGAGCGCGCGGCCGTAATTGAATGAAGTTATTCACATTTATCCCGCAAATTCAACATGACAAATTAAACCCACCCCGTCTTTCGCTTCGCCCCATGCCAACGGGACGAGTGTGTGTGTATGATCGATGTGCCCTTGTGAGTCGGTATGTGCGTGGTTTAATCCTGGTTTTCGGATGAAATTTCCAACCATTTTACACTTCAGATCTGCACGCTCCAACAATCGAAACCTCCGCTCCTACCCGCGATCCTCAGTGCCGCTGTCCTTCCTTCCACCGCTCGAGGGTCACTTCAGACCAGGAAGACCGCACAACGATCGCAGCAAGGAACCCACGCAGCGCGCTCGAGTAATCCGAAGAAATCCCTTTCGAGGAGGCCGTATGCCTAAAGTGCCAAATTAAAATTGTTGTCGTACAAAAAACAACTCCGATCCACCCGAACACGGCATTACGTGGAGTCACCGATCCTCGGGGTTTATCCCGACGCAAAACGCCACCTGGCGGGCGGTAACGAATTAGCAATTATTCCAAGCTCGAATAAAATTGCGTTATCATTCGGTGAAATCAATTTTGGGATCGGCATGCGCCCCTCCAAAGCAGCTTGTTCCTCTACCGGGCGAAGATCCTGCGTTGATCGCCATCCATCCATTCTTCCCGGGGGAACTTGCGAAATGAGCTTAGCGAAGTTCTAGGATTGAGAAGTTCTCGGAATGGTCATAGGAATTTGTGGCAGAATTTTCCGATTTTAAATCATTTCTACTAACAACGTCTAACAAATTATACATCTATTTATTGCAAAATTTTCTTTTCCACTCTTTTTCGTTAAAAAAATATTAAAAACGTTCTTTTTAAAATAGTATTTTGTCGAAAGTACAGACGCGTCTCTTTAGGGATGATGTAGATCCAAGCTACCACTGTTTTGTACGAAGTTTGAATGACCGTTAAATAACAGCCACGCTAACACCATTTTTTTTTAATTTTCCACCAAAAATTCACCCATTTCTTCTTTCTTTACTTCTTTTGTTTTATTTGGCCTTTGAAACTTTGATAATTTGGGAAGAATACACAGTTTTCAGGGCCAGTCCGCCCTTATCAAACTGTTCTTTGCCGGTATTAGGCAGTGAATTGCTCCCGCAAGGCTTTTATTGGCTATTATTAGAGAGAACTTTGAGTTTATTAAGTTCAACTTTGCTGTTTTCCGGATCAACATTGACGCGTCGAAAATCGGTCGCGTTCTCACCTGTCAAACGTTGCGATATTGTTTTGAATGAGTCGTTATTATATTTTAAGGAAATATATATTTGAAACAAAACATTTTAGAGGCTATCTTGCGTTGTAAATTGAATTTCAGGGATTTTTAGTAATTTACAAAATGCGTTACGACAGGAGTGAGAAGACAAGCTCAGTGGGCCCTTTCATAGTTTGGTTGATGTTTATTTGTATTGTTTGAAAAATATTATGACAGACTTTTCTAGTTTTTGCATTTGTGTTTCCTTGGTTTATATAAACCGCGCTTTACAAATTGACAAAATTGAGCCAAGTCAACTTCCAGGTGTTTTGAGAGAGTTTTTAATTTTACACAAGAGTTGCTTAACTTTTATTTAACTCTTCTTCTCTTTTCTTTTGAGAGAAAAGAGTAGAGCTACTTGACTACTGTCATATTTCTCAAACTTGTATTTAATTCTACGCACTTTTCAATCCCGCCCGAGCTCCCCGCCCCTGTCGGCTAGGTGACAGAACGGAGGTGCGCGCTGTTGGGCTTCGCGCCTCGTGCGGCATCGCAGACGGTGATAAATTGACACCGTGGCGCAGCCATGAACGCGTCGCGATCGCGATAGGTGGTACCGTTTTGCAGAATAACCGTGCCGTCCCGCGAGGATCCCATTGTTAATTGGTGCTGGCCTTTCGCACGGGTGGGGAGGGAGTGTTGGAGGCTAACCCGATCTCTCGCCACCATCTCGGAACCACGACCTCAGCTTGCTTCCCGCTGGTTCTCATCAGTCGAGTCCTTTCATTCCCGGTACCCGAAAAAAAAGCGAACGGTTATAGGTTGTTGTTATTTTTCCATCCATTCGGATAGCGAAAAAGTGAGAAAGAAACATGGGGCACTTCGAAGCAGTCAGCTGGACAGAGGAACCAAACAAAACCAAAAAAATTACCAACTGTCAGCTTCCACTCAACGGGTTAACGGATGGCCGCAGGAAGTCGTGTTTCGCACTGGAAGGACGCGGCACGTTTGTCCGTCCGGAGAAAGCAGGGATGGCGAAGGACGCCCGGCCTCGGTGTTCTGTTATGCTTTGTTCACCGCATAACTCACACCATAATCGGCCAGACTAATAAGTTCCCGAACGGCCCCGAGGACCCCAAGGTGGGAGGGAAGCTCACGTATGACAGCGGATTCTATTTTACAGCATTTTATGGATGCGAACAGCGAATCCCGACGTCCTCGGAATATTTGGCCCATGTTTTCGGGAAAGCTCGCCCGTAACTCGTCGTAAAATATGCAAATTTGTCTAGCAAACTGTTGGCAGGAAGCTTTGTCACAACATGTTCCGCAAATTAATTTAAAGTGTTTCGTTTGCTGCCTAGACGAAGGTTCTTATTATGTGCTCCTAACTCACAAGAACCCAAAGGCCAAGTTTTGGTTTTCTAATCAGATTTCTTTTTTCCTCCGTTTCTTACCAACGGATGAACGGGACGTGTCTTGTAGTTTAAATATTATGCAATCGAAACCATCAATTAATTCTGGTAAATCTTCGTATGCTTCCTTGATTTGAATATGAGATTTATGTCTTTTAAGGAAATGAAATAATCCATAATAACTTTGCTTAAAAATGTCGATTATAAAATATCTTTCCATGTAAAATTTCATCCACTTGGATCCCCAGTAAATATCCCTAAAATAGATAACTATTTATATGTACAGAAAATAAATAAATAGTTTTATGATGTAACCAATCCCTTTTCTAAGTGCAAGAAATGACACTGGCTCATCATTGTGTTAAGGTTTGGACAACATTTACATTGACGAAACAGGTGATCATTTCCTTATCTTTCTGGGTGTGTTTCCTATACATGTGCTGCTCCGATGAACAACTGTCCCTGATTCTCCTCCCGCTCAAAACATTCATGACAATCGTCTATTGGAACACCATTCCTACCTAATGGGACACAGATGTTCCGATAGCCGACATGACCACTCCTTTTCCTGTTTAGACCGTATCACCGTAACTTCTGAACTTCCATAGTGCACACGCACGGTGATCACGTCGGCACACGCAAGCGGGCAAAGTCACGTACAAACACACGGTCGTCACAGTCGATCCGCTCAAGGTCAGCATCTTCCAGTTCCGCGGCCACCGCAACCACACCCCACACAGCAGATGATCGAGAAAACTCAACCTTGACGACGTTCGGTCGTACCTCCTCCTCCTCCTCCTCCTCCACCTTCAGTTCCAGCGAGCTGTCAACTCGTATCACGTCAAACAAAAGCCGACGCCATCCTACGGACGCAACGGAAGCTCCATCCTCCGAAGATGTCGGGCCCCAAAACGACGCTATATAGCGCACGGTGTCGTGGCGCGGTTTGAGTTCCGACACTCACGCAGCCTCACCTCCCACGGTTGCCGTTCGAATGCCATCAGCATCAGCATCCTCCACCTCTTCCTGCGAGACGATCGAGGTTGGACCTCGAGGTTCCAGCACGAACGAACGAAATGCGGAGGTGGTGACCGCCACCAGCGAGAGATGGACAATGTACGCGTTCCCTTGAACTCACCTTCAGCCCGCGACTAAAGGCGTGAGCTTCAGAATAAACGGGAAGCGGCAGCAGAACGAACGAGAAAAAAAGGCCACTAACGACGCGTTTGCGGAGTGGGTTGTGTTCTGCCTTCACGACACTTTGGAGAAGTAATCAAGGGACCTTCAAAATGCACGGTGTTACGACACCTTCTGAAAACTTTCGGCCCGTTCCTCTTATGTAAAAAGTCAAACAAGAACCATTTGAAATGTTTGGAATGTGACCTTTGCTTGAAAAAGCACCAAATTCCTGATGCAATTCCTGTACAAAAACCTGCTCAATCCGTCGGTCGTTAAATAAATACGAAGCTCAACCCAACCGGTTCCCTTCTTCCGGCTGCGATAAAATCACACCCAAGAATTTATATTCCGTTCAACAAAATCCAGTATGTGTGAGGAATAAATTCGCACCTTCCTGAAGGTACTGGCCATGGGTCGCACATAGGAACTTTTTTTTTGCGCCAACTAAACCATCCATCCATTGATGGTAAATATGGTAATTAAACTTCCAACACCATCTTCGACGTCTTCGGTTGGCTTTAGTAATCGTGTCCATTTGAGCGGTAAACTTCCTGACCCAGCTGAGGGAGAAGCTTCCAGGAACGTGGACCACCAACAAACTGCGTGGAAACCGGGAAGTCCCAGGACCAGACCATCGTAATAACCCCCGCTCATCTCTCCTTCCCTCCAGGAAGGGCCCATCAACGCAGAGATGGGAAAACGGCGAGAAAACTAATTGAAGAATAATCTCACCCCGCGCACGCCGGATTCTAGCGCGTTGTGCGAGATGTGATTATAATTGGGATGAGCTTTTGCGGCTTTGAACGGAACGACGGAAGACGACCCAGGTTCGGTTGTTTGTTTGTTTGTTTGGTTCTAGAGCTAGAGATAAACGCTCATTGCTTGCATCATAAAGCCATCAAAAGGAAGCTGGCGGTGGAGGGCGAACAAACCTCTGAAAGCAAACTTCTGAGATGAAAGAACATAAAATCTTCCTCCGGGCCAATAATCTGGACAATGGATCGGATGAGGCGAAAATGGTTGGAGCCATAGGAGAGATGCTACGACGTGATTCTGGGGACGTTTGTAATAAGATACCGGGACCGGTACTCTTTCTAAGTGTGGTTTAATGTCCCCTCGCAACTGGATCCGTTTGAGGAAATGAAAATAGTAGTAATTGAGCATTTGGACAACATCAAAGAAACTCAAACATGTCTTCGACCAAGCAGAGCAAAAGCTGATTTCCCCGACGTAGGTTTAGTTTTAAGAAACCAGTTTGACATCTTTAAACCTGAAAATTCGTAATGGATTCATATGATGTCTATTGAAAGAAAGATCTAGAGATACGCATTTTGGCTAAGAATAAAAATTCCAAAATTTTATGAACCCCACATTTGTCGCTTTTAATTTAATCCTTTAGATAATGTTGCTCTTTTCAATATATTTCCATATTGGCTACTATCTGTTCTGGTTTTTGCTACATTTCTATGGAATCTATTAACATTTAAACAAACCTACTGAACACCCATCCTCAAATAACCCGTTTTTAAACATATTCCACCGGTTCCTTTTATCCATCTTGCCGTGAATTCAAAAGCTCGAAGATGGGTGTTTTGCGTTCAGAATTAATAAACTCATTTTCATCCACTTCTGCTCGGAGCTTCTGCACGATTAGCTCCGGTTATGAACCCCTAATATCCCTCCCAAGGCACCCGGTTCGCGGAACATTCCCATTCGCACATTTTCCGCACGCGCAGAAGGAGGTTCGGGCACTCCTCCTCGTAGTTAGAATGTCCGCACGAACAAACAATTCCCATTTTTCAGCCGAGACAGACGAAATTTCAAATTATGCCCACGCAAAAGGGGCGGTACGGTGACTTGACCACGCGGGCTGCATACCGAATCGATTATCGTGAATTAATTTGGTGGACCATTGTTTACGCTTCGCTCCGACATCGTGCGACTTAAGGAACGTCCTGGGACATTTCGGTTCCGAACAACTAAACCCGATGGCTGGGGAAAAGGAGGGAAAAAACAAACGGACCTTACTCAGATATCGTTACACAAAACCACAATGTCAAACGTAAACGAACGTCCATCGATTTGCGGTCCGGAATAATTTGCTGCCGAACGAAGTGGATTTTAGTTTCATATTTTCACGTCCCATTAAACCACCAGCTGAAGTTGGTGTTGATTTGTGAGAATGTCTTGTTTTAAAATTTAACATTCTATTTTGGGCGCATTTGAGGAAAATGAATCAATTTTGGATTGACTCCAACAGAAGGGCACTAATAATTATAAGCTGAATGAATATTTACCTTCAAGAGTTTTCGCTGAAACTGGTGCTGATTCTCTCACACAACCGTTAAACCGAACACCAAGGTATTTCGTTTATTCTTCTTCAGTTACTTTTTCGTTTTTACATCGCCTTTCTCGTCCCAATCAGTCAACCTGCTATTGATTGATTGAGCCGCGCGGGAGGGCAATGTAATGAGTTAGAGAAATGTTAATCCATTAGGACCGGGGAACCGGTGGTCGTATGCTGTTTGACCATTTAATTGAACCGTTAGCGTGGAGGAATATTAGATTTCCCGGACTTTTGTTTCGTCGTGACGCACTGTTTTCTTCGTTTTGTCGTTAGACACACTTACAACCGCCCTTCTTGTAACTGTATTCACCCGGGATCACGGTGGAAACGATCGCTCACACAGCGTGCCGCGTGCTTGCAGGAATTCGATATTTATTTACTTTACCCCCTTGCACTCTTACGCTAGTATTTTCTAACAGGAATTTGTTTTGCTGTCACATCAACTTTGCACCTTGGAGTGAGGGAAGGATAACTTGTAACTTACACCGAATGAACAGCTATTCTTTTTTATCCGTTACGGTCACAAGGATTTTGAACACACGATCCTTTTATTTCTTCGACAACAGACACGTTGAACACCTCTTGTTAACTTGGTTGATAAATAAATTAGTAGGTTCGTCGCTGATTTTTTCGTTGAAATCTTTCCTCCCTCGGACACGCCTTGGCGCGAACACACCTTACTGATTAGCACTCTTAGTAGTAAACTACACCACGTCGATCACAACGATCCAACGGCTCGCAGAGAGTCGCTTACTTTTGCTATTAATATTAGATATTAATTTATCGATCGATCAATCGATCCACTCAAACGGCTTATTAGCGAGACGAACAACAACATTCACCAGGGAAGTTCGTGTTTCGGTTTCGTTTTCGAGCGAAAAGCGCGAGACGACGTTGCGCGATCGGCGTACGGGGGCGATCTGTGCGCCGACGTTCGTGGATTTCGTTGCCAAAGTGCCAAGTGGCCGCAAAAAAACACCAAAGCGTCACCAATTGGACGACGCCGCGTTCGGATGGAGACTGCGAAAAAATTTACAAATCAAATCCCAACGAGCCCGCGCACG
>KE525423.1:952997-968760 GCA_000441895.2 Anopheles sinensis
CCGCGCACGCGAGTTGGACACTCACAAATCGCCTTTTCACTCACGCTGCCTGCAAAGGGTACTTGAAAATGGGGTCCGGGAGGCAGAGGGAGTGAGACGGATAGCCGCGGATCGCGTGAGAGCACGTTTCGCTGGCCGGTGAGCGGTTAAAAGACGAGTGACTTCAACGGCACGGTAAGCGACGAACCTCTGGTTCCATCGAAAACGGAGCGGTCGCCCTTTTGCAAAGGGTCATTTGATTCGATAGGGTGTGCGAGTAAATTGGTGCATCGGGGGACAATAAAAATGTAAAATTGAAGGTCAGTTACCATAATTTTATGAATCAGCCGAAGGCATTTAAATAAAAAATAGCACTTTAAACAATTTGGCTAAAATAGAGTATACATAGCCATAGATTGGCTCTTTATTTTTATTTATTTGGCTTTTTTAGTTTTATAAACTTTGTATAACGAAACAAAATTTAACCACAACAAAAGCCATAGTTAGGATCGGCTCTCGATCGGCAATGAATGAATCGATGGCGGGCGTGATCCCGTGCGCCAAGAATGAAATCACTCCCGCGACACACACCAACACCGCGAATACCGCGAGTGTAGGTGGCACCGAAGGCAAGACAGGTGTGATCGCGATCGCGAAGGTGTCTTGTCCCGATCGCAGGTGAGGGGTTTTATAATCCGCGGGAAAATCCACCGGACCGGAGGGAGAGGTTGGAAGGTACTTCTACGTCACACCAAAGGGGCACAATTACACACACAGCCACAGACGGGCGGGCACTCTCTGGGTACTCGCGATCGCGATCGTTCGTTGCTGGAAGTTATTCGCTAAATTCCTCCATTTATTGCCGCCAACAGACCGCAGACCCCTTTTACATGTGTATTTTACGAGTTTGTGATCATAAAGAACACGATCGTGGGAGTGGGAGAACGGGGGGTGGGGAACGGGTGGAGTTGCGACGCAAAGAAATAAATAAATGTACACACAATTAACTTATCGATAGATTTGTTACCGAACATACACACACACACACACACAAGCGACGGTGGAGACGCCTCCGGGGAAGGAAGGTTTATATTACTTTGTTAAAGACGAAGTTTCAGTGCTACTCCCTTCCCCCACCCGATCTTTCCGTGGACGAAACAAAAATCGAATCAAGTCGCGTTTCAGCCTATTTTTCCTCCACCCATTCCATTCGAGTGGAAAACTTTCCAGATCGCAACACGACAGCTGCACGCAATTAGTGCCGCAAATAATGCCAACACAGTTTTGGTCCGTCGATCCGTCGGTGTTTTATTGGCTTCCGATTGTTTGGCGACGACACACCACGACCGATGGAACGGAATAAAAAGAACCAATACGTCAACCGAGTGTCATCATGCTTCAGCGAGTGATATCGTTTGTTCTTATATATCTGCTCGTAAGCCGGCGAGCCGGATGGCAGCGAATAACTTACCCCCGGGTTCCAATTAATACAAATGGTCGCCGATTTGATTCTTATCTTCCTACGAATTGCCCGTGCGACCGAACGCCATGGCGGTGCAGCGTCTCCGAAATCAATTAGAACTGCCCATTTGAGCGTGTAGCGTAAATGATCGTTTGTTTTCCTAAACTGTGGCGGCTTCCACAACATCGGCCGGCGACCAAGCTCCGGCTCCGGGTATCGATCGTCAACAAAACGCGAAGTGGAGGAAGTAACGACGCCAATGTAAATGTGTACGCGACCGATCCCTTATCGAGCCCATTTCCATCGAGAAGCGATTAGATTGTAAAGCCGACGTGTGTTTGAAGCGGTTCTATTCGGAAGCCGCTCGAAATTCGGACGTCAATCACCATTTTTGTTGATTCGAAGCATCCGTATTGTTGTCCGAAAGTTTGTTTTTGAAGGCATTTTATTTACTATTCAGAAGATAGAAATCTTGATTCGTCTTGTTCCAGTAAGTTAATCTCTTTTATTGAAATTATAAACGAGTCAGTGAGTCTTTCAAGCTTTTCGCATGAAAAATATTATAATAAAGCATTAGCCATTCTCCTGTTTATGCGACATTTAATGTTCAACAATCAGTTTTGCATTCATTGGCAAAAGTCATGGTTAAAAGATTCAACGTTTTAAAATTATTTTTCAGAATCAAATAAGGCATGATTTTCAATGTATCTAATTGCTTTTAAAAATGTTACAATTATTAAAATCAATTTCAAACTTGAACAAATTATAAAACTTTGATATATAAACTATTGAATCTGTTTAAAGACATGCCATTTATGAAATTAAAAACCCTTTTTAATCAGTTATTTACTTCACAAATTAGAATTGATTCGCTGTTCATCGCGGGCTATTTTCAAATCCAATTGTTCTGGGAAATCTAAAATTGAACAGTTTAAACTAAATGTGTTTTTACTAACCAACTCAATTTAAGCCAACCATAACTAACGGTTAATAATACACACTTTTCTAAACCCATCAGCATAGAATAGCTGCGAATATGTAACAAAGAAGATACTTTCTTCAAAAATCAGCCAACAACTAACTTTCAAAAAACTATACTAATTTGTATTTTTATGGGAATAATACAATGATTTGAGCAAATTTGTCTCCTTACGAAATTCGTGGGATACCTTTCAAAGGAACATCTGTTTAAACTCGTACTTGTCAAATAAATCCATCGTTCTCCTCCCTTTACAACAAAACAAGCCAGCTCGATGTTTGACCGACTCTAATGAACGTTTTTACTGCATGCTTTTTTCGGTAGGACAGGAGGTCAAGCGGACATTGATATCGCGAGGCCACTAACAACATGCCGATCAAACCCGACACAATGTCGACGGTCCGCTAGCGCCACCCTTTCGTCCCTCCACCACTTCGCCACTTCGTGCTGAAAACACATCGGCATCGGCGTGACACTGAACCTTCCCTAAATGGCATGCAACCCCGTGAGCCAGGAACGACCTGTGTGCCACCCCTTCATCGCACAGCTTCCCTTCGTGGGTCTCTCCTCACACCGACACACAAACACACACATATATAGAGCTCAACGGCAGCAACACCCGACGTAACAAGGTGACAAGACAGTCAGAGCTGTTCGCTCGGTTCGATTGCAGATCGGCGCAGATGGTTGCAATTTTCCCCATTCGCCTGCAATTGCATCTTCCAAATGGGCCCAAAACTGCACCCCCGGATGGGCGAAGGGGAAAACCGTGCCGGGCCGTGCTCGAAAATTGCCCAAATTGTCGGCCGAAAGTGAAATTTCGTAAGCAACCCTCCCCGAGGCGAGGGAGATCACTCCGAAGATCACACCGTCGATCGAGGTAGATGACGAACATGATGATGATGATGATCTCCAGCGGCAAACGGTCGTAGAACGGAGGCAATGGATGTGAGAAACATCATATGCACGTGTGTTCCGAGGCGTCCCGTTGTCCGGGTATCCAGATATTTTCACGTCGAGGCCGTCGCGCACGCCGCAGGAGATCATTGGCCAATGGCCGTGTAATTAAAGATTATCGATTTCAGCGCGACTTCATGACAAGCTCACCCTCCCCACCATCTAAAGGAAGGCTTCTCAACAAGCGCAGAACCTTTTCCCCGCAATTGACCACCAGCTTGATGCTAAAGTGCGCTCATAATTGATGTTTTTGTCCATGCCTGTCTGCCAGTTGGTGACCGTTTTGGAGAACCATTCCGTCCGACTTGGGTCCGATTTGTTTGCTTTTTAATGATAGCTTTGCCACCGAACTACTCCGCGCCGAATAAGGAATGTTTTCGCTGTGATTAATTACTGCCCCACATTGCCATCGAGTTTGATGCACTTTTTGGCCGTGATTTGCAATTGGGAGCAAAGTCGTTGGTGGTGGCGCCAAGCGCGACACCTTGTTGCTCGTTTATGTGCAATTTTTCTAACCGTTTTGTTCAATGTAAAACAGTTTTCTTAGTTTTTGTGAGGATGAGTTGGAGTACTTAGTAGATATTGCAATTTTTCTATTCAAGCGCGTAATTTTTCTTTTTTTATTTTCGATTTAATCATGGTTATGCATCTTGCAAACCACTCTTTGCATAATTTTCATGAAGTTTTATTCATTAAATTAATTGAAATTTAAATTAATTAAATCTCATTTTCATTACTATTTTTTTGCTGTTTGGATCTTGGTGTGATTATAGATTGTAAAGTTTTTAACGAATCGTCTAACCTGTTTTATACTTCGTACGAAGAGGTTTAAGCAGATCACAATGTTATTTGCTTGGCTTATTTAACCTAATACTCGTTTGTTCTTCTCAGATTCGTTAGTCTAGAAACTTCCTTGAATATTTCCCTCATATTTTAACTTTTTAATGTTTTTAGTAGCGTTTAAATATGCTTTCATATCTCCCGTTTATTTTTACTGCTATGTTGCTAAATGTTATTGCCTTGACTTGTTGAAAACCTTTATCATTTCAAGGCAGGATTTCATCACTCCGTTTTAACATTTATGACTAGTGCATTTTATGTTTTATTATTTCATATCTGCGCATCAGATTCTTCAGAGATAAATTTGTGGCCTAAAGTATGTTATTATGATATCAAAACTGTTAATGAATTTTTTAACATAACCTTCGCCAGAAATTAAATTACAAAATATTTGTACTCAGACATCGTTCCATTTAATGTTCAATTTAGTTCAATCATTTTTGAACTTTTCATATGTTTTAGTGGTGTTTAAATATGTTTTTTTCTATGTTATTTCCCGTTTATCTTTACTGCTATGTTGCTTAATGCTATACTCATGATTTGTTGAAATCTTTTATCATCTCAAGGTAGAACTTCATTGTACCGGTTTAATATTTATCACTCAAGCATTCTATGTTTGATTACTTCATATCTGCACATCAGATTTTTCAGAGATAAATTTGTGGTCTAAACTATGTTATTACGATTCCAAAACTGTTAATGAAATTTTTAACATAACCTTCGCCAGAAATTAAATCACAAGAATATTTCTCCTCAGACATCGTTCCATTTAATGTTCAATTAAGAAATATTTCCAAAGTTCCACTTCCGAAAAACGGACGCACCTGTGTAAACCTGCTCGTCTCCATCATCATCTTCGCCGCATAAACCGCAAGCAGAAGCAAGGTCATTGAACCCCCGCCGGCCGGCCGACGGTTGCATAACGGGACGGAATTAAAAGAAAATAAAACATCCCCATAGTGTCGTAAAGCCTGGCGTCGTTTGCTGTCGCACTTTTGCTGCCAAGAATGTCCTTTTTGCTTCGTTCGAATCACTCGGGTGCATTCTTCCATTCAATACTGACACTGGCGAATGTTTTACGATTATGGGCGTGCAATAAATTTGAAACTGTGTTTAACCTTAAACAACAAACAAGTGCGGTGCACAATAACCAAAGAGTACAAAACGGGCTTTGGTGAGAAATTATCAATTTGATTCCCCCACCTCCCTCCCGGCTGGGGGGGGGGGGGGGCGATAAGGTGGTGCATAATAAGGTCGCTCTTTTTAATGCAAAGGGTCCTGCGGGAACGGGAAGTGTGAAATTATTAACGGCTCACAGGGTCGGGAATGGGGTGATCATTTTTCACAACCCTACCGAAACCGCACTCGCGAACCAGTGAGATGGGTTTAATTAAAAGCAAAAAAAATAAGGAGAACCCTCACAACTTACTCCGTTCCCTGCGTAATGGGTGCCCATTTATCTGATCACAAATTACGAAATACCCTCCGAAACCGAAAGGAAGGCTCATGAAAAGGCAGGAAGGCACGCTGCATAATCGCGCGAATTCGTGTTACATTAATGATGCACATTGCAGGTGGAGACGCCCGAAACGATCAGCCTACGCAGGCGCATGCTTTGATGCCGAAGACATCGAAGAAATTAAAAAAAACACACACACACAATCAAGAAGGACATATTTTCAAAAGCCACAAAAAGTCATGTTGCAGGTGTAAGCTTCTTTTTTTGTCGTCGTTGCACCGTTGCATTTCCAACACGGCTTCAAAATCGATGCAACATTCTCTTCGGGCGATTCATTAGACGATGCACTCTCTGTTGATGCGTTCGATATAACCGCAAAACAAAAACAAAAAAGCTTTGGGGAATAAAAACTTCGCAAAAAACCTCTCTTTCGGCGGCGAACAACACGCTTGCGTCGGCGATAAACTTTTCAAAGCGAAATCATAATAACATTTTTCATACAAAATCAGCCCGGGCCTAGGGAGTTGGCGGAAGTTTGGAAGTATGCAAACAGCATGTGCGTAACGAGCCTTCAGGAGAAAAGGGGACGCGGGGACAGAATATAAAATATTAAAATAAAAATACCTACCAAGCGGTCATGGGAAGCTTGGTTGGACAAGAAAAAAATAAAATAAACCATATGAGGTTAAAAGAATGAAAAATATCACGTGAGAAGAAGAGGCCGAACCCGGTGTCGCCTGCGGCCGTGCGTTCCCAGTTTGGTGTAACATCTCTATAAATTTTGTGGCCGCAGGAGAGATGAACGGGGACGAGAATAATAATAATAAAACATTAAAACATAAGAATTTTTGGACAAAAATCGTCTTCCACCCATCGTCTCCCACCGTGTGTTGTCGTTAAGGTGTCTTCTTTCGCCCTTTCCTGCCTCCACCCTTTTCCTCCCGTTGGCATGCCTGAGAATGTGAGGATTCGGTGTAAAATTTAATTAGGATTAAGCGAACGCTCAGAAGAATTATCGTTTGGCATAATTTAGGCGACGTCCTAAAGGGATGGGTTTTTTCACATTTTATTTTGTAGAAAAGAAATCACGAAGGACTCGATTATTTTATGCTTTACGTTTTTTTCCTTTTTCCACGTTGAAGTGTAGCGTTTTATGCATTGTCCGCGATTTATTGTTATTATTCCGTGGTTCATATCATCTGTGTGTTTAAACTTCTCCTTTCGAGTTTGTAAATTTTCCTCTTCACTGGAATACATAAAGTTTTCGTGCACGAGCAACAATCTTCGTGCTTTAATGATCTTTTCACGCATTGTTGCGAGTGACGCAGGAATGGCGTGTGAATAAAACTAATGAAAAACGTCTCAATTTATTGCACAACAAACCATAAATGTGTTGCCGGAAACAAGAAGAAAATACGAATTTACCAAGGAAAACTGAAGTTAAAAATAAAAACAAAAGCTTGGGAAGGAAGAGTCATTTATTTCAAAAGTATGTAACGATCCCTACCTAAGCTTTTTATAATTTTAATCTTTGTTTGTTTCCGCAACTGAACTTCTAACAAACTAGAGTGATTTGTTAAGATGAAGTTTTAAATAAATAATTTTACGAAAAATACGTGAATTGCTGAGCAAAGTTTAAAGTAGGTAGTGTTAGTTACATAAATAATAGAGAGTGATTTTAATACTTTCCAAAAATCAACAATTATACAGCGATAAAAACATTCCAGTATTCGATAATTTTAAAAATAAAAAATCTCCTTTTACATTTGTTCTCCAATTGCTAAAACCTTTTTCGAAAGACAATGATTTGAGCTTTATACATCATCATACAGAATAACCATAGCGTTCAAGTGCTATTCGTACAGGTTGCCACTTGAACCTTACCTCTACATGGCCTTACACACATTCAAAACTAAAACCGCGATCATACTGGACAATCAAACGCCGCTTTCCGCTGCTCCGATCCAGATGCCCTTGGCGCTTTTTCTAAAGGAGCATCCATTGAACAAGATTAAGTGGTGATAAACATCGTCTCCAACGGCCACGTCTTGCCCCACGAACAACTTGATGCGCCCGCGGCGTACGCATCACAAACGCGCACACGACGTTAGAGAATGGTGCGAGCATAATTTCTCCCCCTCCCTCTCCTCCACCCCCACTGTCTCAATCGTATAAAGTAAACCATAACAGAACCCCCGAATCCCCGAAAGCCACTCCAGACTCCACGCTTCCAATGCCACAATCGGGGGAAAAAAAGAGGAGGAGGTTCGTCGCCTGGTGCTCGTGTGAAGCACCATCGAGTGCCGTCCGAAAATGGCAGACCGCCGAGGAGCTCCTCGAGGAGGACGACCCATTCGCCACCTTCACCAGCACCGCGCTGTCCCTCCACTGGTGCACTGGCGCATAATTTACCCTTCACGGTTATCTTATCCACTTTGCGCTAAGGAGGACGAAATTATGTTCTACACTTTTCTCGCCCCCCCGCACCACAAGTGAAACTGCATCCTTCCGTGTTTTTTTTTCTTCTTTCGGTGCAGAGGGAATGAAAAAGGCATAATAAATTACCACCACACAGTCGGTGAAAATTAATTCACATAAATTACAGCGGATTAATTTTGGTTTCGTAGTGGCGCTGTCGTTTAGGTTGATGGTTTAATTCGCGTTCGGTTTAGACGAAAGTGCAATCAAATCTTAAATACTGTTTTTCATTCTATTGAAAAATTTAACAGAGACTTTTAAACACAAGAGAACAATTCACCATTTAATTTAATCACTTAGTATAAATTAGTTTAACTACTTGCTAGTATTAGATGACATGTAAAGAAAAATACATGTGTACATAATCTTAAAACATGTAATTTAAATATTACAACCACAACCTTTTCCGGGGGTGCTGAGTACCTTACCTTTTGTGGGAGAAGAACATTTCGCCCGGTTCACAACTCCATGACTTTGCTTCGTTTTATCGCGACGACGATCTTGACGATGATGTAGTGCCTCCAAAATTCGTCTTGACAATACACCCGGTGCCCACTCTCTTTCTCCTTTCTTTTCTCTTTGCCCTCAAGGTGGAAACCGAGGAAGAAAACCCTTGCCCTAAACTCCTTTCCCATCTCCTTTTAGTCGTTCACCGAAATGTGCCTAAAATGTACAAAGAACGACCGACGCGATAAGAACTCGGTGCGTTATTATATTTCCCTTTTCCCTGCGAGTGGAAAAACTTCCCCACGAGACACGAGCCGTATGCAGAGATTGCTGAAAAAAAGAAACAATCGGGAAACAAACCCACCAGAGGGTGAACATGTGATCGTACCTCATTTGTAAGTTGGTCGTGCAAATAAACCGTCCTATCAATCAACCTGTCACTCATCTGCGGACAAATACGTGCTTGAGCTTTTCGGGTGCTTGCTGCTTTATATATTATTTAATCTTCCTCGTTCCCGGCTGGCGAAAAATTTCCCTTTCCGAAGCACTCGGCATAACGGTGAGGAACGATCCTCGCTCGACGAGTATGATGCATAGGTGCACATTTTTATGAGCCCATTATCGCGTTGCATATACCATGCCTCTTGTTCGAGGCTGCATTTTCGGGAGGGAAATTATTGATGCGTTTCGCTGCATAAAGCGCGCTTATTTTGCAGATATTTTTGCACATTATTTTTAAGCGTCATTCCTTTTCACTTGTTTTTCCTGTCCGAGTGCCTCAAGCATGGATTGTGCAATGCATGTAGCATAATGTTGCACCAACGAGACGTAAAAAATACTTTAAAATTCATCCAGCGAAACTCGCCAAAGGCATTAACGATCATTATGCGCGCGCGCCTTAAGTGTGGACCGTACCGGACCGGTCGGGTAGTAAAAATGGCCCCAAGTCAGTAATAACCCTTCCAAATATGTAATCACATCTGCGCTAATTGTTCTTAAAGATGCGCACACACACTTAAGGAAGCAAAGGCGCGCGCCCGAGAAAGCGAGAAAATTGAAACGTGATCGGCTGTAATAAGAAGCGAAGCGATGGAAAAGTCTTTCCCGAGGAGAATAGAAAAGCGAAGCAGAAAAAAAAACGCCGCAGCACCCAAAAGCGTACGTCACTTTTCCGCTTTTACTTTTGCGCTTGGCGCGTTTTTGGAGGGCGATTTTCACGCAGCCAAGGGCAAATTGGTGGCGGCCTTTTGATTTAAATGTTTTTTTGCATACAGTTTGCTTGGGTTTGGGCAGTCAGATCGAGTCACACACACACACACACACAGCTGGGCGAGCTATTGAGATGCACAGAAAATTGCAATTCGAAGTACTTTGTTAAATGCCGGTTAAGGGTCTTGTTCGCCAATTGCGCCGAAACGGTTCCGCCGGGTCGCTTGTTAGTGCGCGTGAAACTACAATTTGAAGGTTGAATGGAGGTTTCTAACATTTTCAAAGCTTTAAAAAAAGCGGAGTTTCTCATGCAAATTTCATTGGTGTTTTGAACGAGTTAGTTGAAAATAAACACATTTTAATACTTTAAATTTGTATTACTTTCCTTTTAATCACAAGTAAGAATGCTTACTTTCATTATTTAAACTTTTTTTAATATTTTTTAATTCGAAAACGAAAGTGAACATCCTTGAAAAAATACATAATATTCGATCTGAAACCACAGTTATACAAAAACTCGTTTAAATGATGAATCTTAAGCTCAAGTAATTCACATGTAAACGAAATCATTTCAAACCAGAAGTCGTAAAAATGAGCTTTAAAAATCATTATTTTAAAAGCATTTTTTTTTTCTAGATCACCTAATTCACAATGAACCAAATAAAACCATGCGTAAGGGATTTTTGTCTTTCGAGGTTACGAGCATTTTAACACTTTGACCGCGATTGTTTTTCGATTCGCGCATTCTTTTTTCAGTTTCACGGAGTATTTTTATTACTACGCTTATAATTTATAATTTTTATGTTTGATCGTTTTGTAATCTGTTTTCCCTTTTACGATCGATGTTACAAACTGCCGATGGCTTCCGAGTGCCCTTGAAAACCGGGCCGGTAACAATCAACGTCGATAACGATACCCGTTGCGGACGGCTGAAGTCGATGCGCGCGTTTTTATTTTATTGTTTTTCAGCACCTCGTGCGATTTGTTGTTTTGTGCCGTGTTTTTAAGCGTGTGCCGAATCGGTGTACCGTGACACGTTCACGGAGTCTCAATTAAACACGTGTCGGTTTCCGCGCCATGAAGACCGTGCGCATTGCATGATGATTGTTGATGGGTTCTGTCCATTTAAAATGCATCCAGTACACACAGCTGGACGTCGGACTGGATTCGTTGGAAAGCCACCAACCGGACCAAGGTCACGGTGCTTTTTCCTCAATGGACAATGGTGGGCTTCATTCATAAAAACCCGACAACAACCTGTAACTCGATGAAAAACCTTCGCCCCGCGCGATGATGGAAAGCGTGAGAGTGCGAGAAACAGCATCTCACGCCTTCTTCGATTTGATTTGTTCGCTGCTGAACTCCGAGGTGTCCTGTGTGTTGCTTTCGAAACAAAATAAAAAACGGCGTGTGCAGCGACAACGCGCATGACCAAGGGTTGGGAAATTTCGGTCCGCTCGGTCCTCAAAACAAACCATTCGGCAACCAACCTTTTCCAGTTAGCGACGGTCCGGTGCGACGTGCGAAGCGTCTTCGAGTGATAAGAAACACACAGTCCGAAACGAAACAGGACGAAAGTGAGAGCTCCTTTCCCACCCGGAGCTGGTGATGGCGATGGGAAAGGTTTTCCACGGCCCGGTAGGAAACTGGGAGACGTAGAGAAGTTACCAGTTTGACCTTGTTTTGCTCAAAGGCCATAAACGGATTTGTGTTGTTGTCTTGTCGTGCAAAAATTTCACCATGATTGCCGTTTAGTAATCTACACCGTTTTACTTCAAGTCAATCGATACTGGGAAAGGTTCTTCTCATCCACTGTGTTGTGTAAAATCAATCGAAACCGCAACGTTGATTGAATTGACAGTGAGTTCTAAGTGATTCAGCAGTGTATCGCAAATGGAAGCTAATTAAATTATCACAAAACACCCCACTGCAGTGCAATGTGCATCGACCGCTAACTTGTAAAGTAAACCCTTGTTCCCGCCGATGACCATCAGCCGAAACGGAAAGCTTTAAAACAGATCCGGTAGTGAATCAATCTTCCCCAAAAAACCTGCTCATCACACCTTCGTTCGGTGGAGAATCAATATTCGGTCCACCATGTCGATGATTAAATGTTGCTTCGAGCCGCTGGAAATGCCCGAGTTTCTGGATTCCTTCGTCAAAAAGTGCACCGAAGGATGTAAGTGACCACCGGGGGAAATTTGCCAAATTGCTTGCTGCACGTTACATAACGCACGGATGGGTTCGGAATGAAAACACACAGAAATGGGAGGGAAAAGTGGGTGAAATTTTGGGGTGGTATGCTCTGCTGGGGAGGAGGAAGCATAGCACAAGGATTCTATTTGGCAAATACAGTCGCGTGACTACCGGGAACATTCGTGACAACTTCCGGGCGTACAGAAGTTAATAAGCGTTCGTTGACATGGAAAAATCGATAAAAAGTAGTGCTCTTTTCAGTACATCTAGTAACGCTAGTCAAGGCAGAGGATGGAGTAAATGAGTATTGCTTCAATTAGTGAGCGGGCAAAAGACACACACAACGATTAAAACATTTTATTGAGTCAATTTAGCGTCCTATAATTAAAGGAGCCGTTGCTACTCAAACGCACGTGTTGGTGACATTAAAAAGCTTCACCATCCAATGGTGAATCACGACACTGAGACATATAAGGACAATTTTTTGTTGCAAACGACAGACACCAAAAATAGTAACCATGACAAAATATAAATGTAGTAACATTTGCGTGGTTTGTAAATACTAGAAAGGACGAACCAGCTCTCTTTATTTTATGGCGGCTTGATTATAGTAACATGCATTGCACGTGGCCTACATAAAACACATGTTTAGCAAGTGATAAAGCTTAAACTTAAATTAGTTATGCATTGTATTAGATTCTTTATTTTTCTTTCCATTTTGGAGTGCTGTTTTTATTTTCTTTTCTCCTATTTCTGTTATAGAGTTTTCCCTTTTTCACTTCTGAGCAAAATACAGTGAGTCAAACTTTGTTGAGTTGCTTCGACTAGAAAAACAATTCAAACCATCGATGTGAACAGAATAATGTGTAGAAAAATAACTCACTTAAAAAAGTTAAGAAATACTAAATATTTGAACTTTTCATTTACTTGGTGCAATGGTTTAGAGCAAACCTCGAAACATGTTAATAATGTACAACGTAATGCTAATGATTACTTGCAACGTGTCATGTTTGAATCGTACGATTTATAATTCCACCTTTTCGATTTTGAATCAGTTGCCTTTTTGTTCAAACTAAACTACCTCGAATTTTCGATACATCTCAAACAACAATTTTTTTAATTTACTTGAGAAGAACTGGTGTGCACTTTTCCTGTATGAACTTTTTGAAAGCAAAACATAAACGCCCGGGATAATCGACGCTCTACTGTAGATTCATCAAGTCTGAATCGAAACAAATCAGCTGACCGTGTCTAATCAAATCGAATCCCAAACGAATCAACTCTGATTCAAATTCCAAACGAGTCAAATCTGATTCAAATTCCAAACGAATCAAATCTGATTCCATTCTTTGATCAGTCAAGGGATCGAGTCTTCGATCTTCCGAATCTCGATTCTGCCATCACTAGTTTCCATGTTGATGTTCGTGACAAATAGAAAATCGTCGAAACTCGAAACACAATCGCCTTCCTCGTCGTCTTTTCGTTACGTTCGTCTTGTTTAATTACCTGATAAAAATGGTCCAATTAATTCACCTACAATGGCCATGACAACGGTGGAAGGCAGTAGTGTTTAGCTCGTCACAATCTGTGTGTTTTTGTGCTGTTTTTACTAAAAGTGCTCCAACGCTCTCCTATCGAAAATGTTAGGTAAAGTTTAATGGAACACCAAACTCGCCACCCCTGCGCCGTTGTGTGATGACCTCAACCACAAACAATTTCCGATATTCTAATCGTTGGAGAAAATGTTAACGTTTCATCTCGTTCCAGGTTGTTGCGGTTGCTGTTCGGCCTTGAGGCCCCGCTACAAGCGGCTGGTGGATAACATCTTTCCTGCCAATCCGGAAGACGGATTGGTGAAGTCAAATATGGAAAAGCTCACCTTCTACTCGCTCCGATCGCCGGAAAAGCTGGACCGCATCGGGGAGTATCTGTACCAGCGCGCCTCGAAGGACATCTACCGGAAGCGGTACAAGTTCGTCGAGATTGCCATGGAGGCGATGGATCTGCTGCTAAAGGCATGCCACGCGCAGATCCTGAATCTCTTCGTCGAGTCATTCCTGCGGATGGTGCAGAAGCTGCTCGAGGACACCAACCCGACGCTGCAGATCATGGCCACCAATTCGTTCGTGCGCTTCGCCAACATCGAGGAGGACACACCGTCCTACCACCGGCGGTATGACTTTTTCATCTCGAAGTTTTCCTCCATGTGTTACGGCAACAACGACGACGTGGAGCTGCGCGATAGTATCCGCATGGCCGGGATCAACGGGTTGCAGGGTGTGATCCGGAAGACCGTGTCGGACGATCTGGTGGCGAACATTTGGGAAAAGCAGCACATGGAGAAGATCGTACCGTCGCTGCTCTTTAACATGCAATCGGGCCCGTCAAAGACGACCGACACGGAGGCGACACCTTCGACACCGCCACTGCTCGCCGAGGCCGTCATTCGCGAGCTGGTCAGTCGGGCTTCGTTCGGACATATCAAATCGGTTCTTAAGCCTCTGCTCTCGCACATGGACCACCACAAGCTGTGGGTACCGAATAAGTTCGCGATCGACACGTTCCGCATTGTGATGATCTCCATTCAGCCGCAGTACTCGTACACGGTCGTGGAAACGCTGATGTCCCACCTGGACCAGAACCTAACATCTTCCCCGAAGACGCGCACCTCGCTGGCGGTGGTCCTCTCGAAGATCATCGCGATCGCGGCGGGTGAAAGCGTTGGTCCATCGGCACTGGACATTATCAACAATCTGCTGATGCACCTGAAGACGAGTGTCAGCACGCAGCATGAATCGACCCCGGAGGAAACGCAATACCAAGAAGCGCTGATCAATGCGCTCGGCGAGTTCGCCAACCATCATCCGGACTATCAGAAGATCGAAATCATGCTGTTCATCATGAACACCGTACCGGATCCGTCGAACAAGAGCCGCGGCGATCAGCTGCTGCAAAACATCCTGCTGAAGAGTTTGCTCAAGGTCGGCACCCAGTACCGTACGGTGTCGTTCGAGAAGGCGTTCCCGGTGTCGTTCTTGCAGCCGCTGCTAAAGATGGCCCGTGCCGCCTCCATCCCGATTCGCATCATTGTGATGCAGATCTTCCAGCAGCTGCTCGATCGGCATCAAAACCAGCACCTGCTGAACGTGATCAGCGTGAGCAACTACTCGACGCTCACGATCGAAACCCCGTCGCGGTCGGACATTCTTTTCACGCACAAGTACGGCTCGAACATCCTGCAGGCCATCATCGAGAGTATGTCGCAGGAGAATCACCTGGAGTTGCTGAAGTCGTCCTACAACACCGTCGCGCTCGTGATCGTCGAAATGGCGTGCGGCGAAACTGTGCAGGAGTTTTTGCTGTTTGTTTTGGGGTGAGTTAAGAAAATTTGACTTAAAAAAATGAATACGTTTAAATTGATGATAAAAATATTAATGGGTTGTCCTTCCATATTTCGAAACGGGTTGCTTTGATTCGGTTTGGTTAGCAATCTGTATTTCAAAGAACAAAGTGTCTTTAAATGTGATTAATTTATGAAATCTAATTGACTTCATATGAAAGATATTTGATATCCTTATCGATTGTTTAAAAAACGTTGGTTTTCGTTGCTCTTATCTCTTTCGCCGAACCTGCATTACAGTCCAGTTTAGTAAAGATATTAGGTGCGCAAATAAAAAACGCGTTTTCATAGTTATTTTACTCGTGGCATTTTATTTGTGGAATAGGGTTCTAATCAAAGTATTAGGCCATTATTATT